>DWAJ01001957.1:0-19590 GCA_018238005.1 Eurema mandarina | reverse complement strand
TCGTTAGTTGATTAATTTACCACGAGACGTCACAAATTGATAAATTTGAGAAAAAGTGGCCGTAAAATAATACAATTTATCTCTCATTTAGAATCCTACGAAGGTTTATAAATTTCCTAGGAAATTTTTAAATTTGCTGTTCTTGTTATTTTCCGGTGACATATGCAATAGGTACTAAGTTCATTCTTTACTCTTGAACAGCTAAAACAATTTCTCTATTTTTTTAGAACAGACCTTAAAGTATGAGGATAGCTTTTTAAGTAGAGAAAAAAGGGGTAGGTTTTGGGTAGATAATTACAGATAGGTTAGGTTTAGCGTTAAAGTTGCGTCGGGAAAGCTAATCGTATAAGTTTCGATTACATAGCTTTTAAGACATGTAATTTATTACAGTTTGATAGTTTGGCTGGAAACCAAGGTTATTAGGGGATTTATTTATAGATTAAAATAATGTGGTGCCTGATAAAACGAATACAGAAGCTCTACTTCGAACACATATCGACGTCGATTTTGGATAGTTTCGATACAGTTTTTGACTGACTTTTAATAATAATAAAAACTTGTTGTGTTTATGTGTCGAATGTGTGTAATAATATGATGAACTGAGGTTCTGTCCGATTTTTTATTAGAATATTTTAAGTTCCATAACCATATAAGTAAACAATAATTATTAGTCCTAGGTATATAATATATAATGTAATTTAATATTCTATGAAACTACGAAACGTTTTTGGTCTTAAACTAGATTGTTTTGAGATCGGTACAAAATCCAAAGACCATATTTGGCAAGCTTCCGAGATCTTATCACAAATATTTCTAACGAAACTGACTTCTTTCTAAACTAAAAAAAATATACAAATTTCACATAGCGTTACAAATGTTTGCTTTATTATAATTTAATTAACCCATTTGAATAATGTTACTCAATTAACCTTCAGTTAACCTTGAAATTATGCAAGAAACTCGAAATATATTTAGTCTGTAGAAAGTAAATCAGATTTTCAAATGTATATTTAATCTGTGCATGACGAAAGGTATTCTATATTTAAACTGACGCACGAATTACGTCCATAGAGATTTATGGTTCAAAATGTGCCGTATTGTGTGTACCAAAGAGGTCACGGTATAGAGTATAGAGTGGGGTGCGTACAGGAAGTGCATGAAGTGACAGGAAGATACCAATTGCCGATCGCCCTTGCCGGAGATTATCCTGTGTCTTTTGTTTATGGTACGCTATAGACAATGTTCTTTATTTCCGTCTTTTATGTACAGACTACAGATAAACAAATTGTAGCCTCTACAGAATTACTTAGTAACTTCAACTTACATCTAAATAACTGTCTGTAAGCCCATCTTGTAATATTTAATACGCTGAACCGATTTGGATGTTATTTCTCTATTTGATTATTGTCTATTTGATATAGATTTTGAAAAAAAATCGGTCAAAAATATAGGGAAAGGAAAAAGTGTTCATTTTGCTGTGATATAAAGTTTAAGTGGTTAAAATACTTGAATATTTTGTTTTGGTAACAATTTGTAAGCTAGTATCTTATTAATGTCATTCATAATTTATTTATTTAAAACACGGCTTTGTATTTACGTAATACGTTGTATTTTTATATTTTTATATATAACCTATTGTAAATCTGAACGAATTGTATCGGTGCCGTATATGTGTCATGATTGGATGAAACAGGCTCCTGAAAAACAGTATTTACTATCTTGGGAGCCTGGGTAAAATATTTTGTAAATCACCTTATTATGGAAATAAATTCTTATTATTATTTCCTCAGTGAAAACACATTTGTAAGGTTTTCTTGTGGCTAGCTGAAACCGCAAGAAGCAGCCGCAAACACGATATGCGATATGTAAAGTATACGTCTAATTACTAAGGTTCCACTACTCAGTACAATATTCTTGAGTTTTTTTGTACTAAGAAGTGGTGAGAAGAGATTTTCAATTATTAGTAACGAGCTTGTCGACTTCGTTCACTCTTTAAAAATAATACTATACCTACCATTTTTTTGCGTAAGAACCATCGCTAAGTTAGGCGGTTACCAACACATTTTGCGATTAATTTTACATTAGAGATATATTTTTCATAATACCTATTTACACCTCAATATTTACACCTTAGTAGAGGTCTCTACAGTCCTGCCACCTAGAAAATAATTGATCATATTATACTGAAGAATATTTTGCTTAAAAACATTCTATTATTGTTTTTTTTAACCTTAAATACAGTTGAAAATTCAAGGTTCATACTTAAATGTGCGAATAATTTCCTTATAACTAAAAGACTTGATACGTAATATTCAATTACTTTTAAAATCATGTTATATTCCCTTCCACGTTAGTTTCGCGTCAGAGAGCAATAAAATAACGCTATAAAACACGTAAGGTACCGTTGCGAGCAGTTATGCAACGCAAAAAGCTATCGTGCAGATTAAAAAATTGTTTTACATGCTCTGTAGTCTATGGCGTTCACGCCCCACAGATTATGTAAATTATTCGCGCGCTTATGCGTACTGTGGTATACTAGTTTGAGCTGGCAACATCGTTGATGTAGAGTAAAAAATGTGTACTGTTTTATACTTATTATAAAATATTAATAAAATGGTATTTTAAATTACATTGTTACATTTTATATAATGTTTTATTTAGTCGTAACAGGCGCTGATAAAACAGATAACGCTAAATATTTAAAAAAATAAAATAGGAAAATATTCCTGATTATAATTTTTATTATCTAACGATCTATCAATTTTCTTTTAAATTTCAATTATATTTAAATGCTATCAGCGTCTGAGACACGTAAAGGAAATACAAAATTAAAATAATAATTAATACAGTGGTATTATCGTGATTTCTTACTGCACTACAGATTTGAATAATAATAAATATTCATATTAAAAGTGGTTATATAGAGTAAGTATACTTTTTTGAAAAACTTTTTATTATCGCCTTGTTTCGGATGTCTGGAGGATATCGCTTCGTTACTATAAAGCTGATAATTGCCTTAATTGTATTCCGTGTATGTCCTTTTAGTGTTTCTTAATTAAATGTTTTTTGTATTTAATATTTTTTTTTATATAAAGAAATACAGTTCTAATGTAATTTCGTAATTAATGAGTCAATGGGTTAAGAGTATATTTTAACGTTATTTGGAAATCAGTTCATTGTTATACGTTGCTGATTCTGAGTAAACAAGTTTTAAGTTTGCTATATACGAAACATCACGTTGTATTATAATACTTTAAACTTTAAATTGCTGAAATAACCACTTTTTTTCTGTTCGTCGTACGAATTCTATAATCGTGACGTCATTTCCCTCCATAACAATATCTTTTTTCTGTAACTTCTAGGTCTATAATAATTGATGACTGATGTGCAGCTGGCCTATTGATGTGTTCGTTATATCTGGCAACAAAAACTAATATATTTCTCAGACGTCGCTCAGATCACGGACGTGCAGGAATCCGGCTTGTCACATCACATTTTTGCATTAATTCATGTATTAATTACGCTTTCCAATCCAACAAGCGTTTGCCGCGGTTCTATTCGCTTCCGCCTTGTATCGGTGTTGCCAGTTGATAAATATCTGCATTGTGTACATGCGATTTTTAATTAGTGTTAAAATTGTTTTTAGTCTGTTGCTAATGTTGCGTTTCATTAAGTATACCTACGGTACGTGTAGGATATCGTCTTGTATGGATAACTTTAATAATATTATGTATATCGGAGCAGATGGACGAAAAGAATAATCAAGATAGTGTAAACTATTTCAATATTACTTAGTTAATTAGTCAAGCCTCCTTGTTTTATTAGAATATTTAAATTCTAGCTTATAAGAATTGTGTGGAATTTGTCATTTGCTATAAAAAACGCCAGTATTGTGAAAATAATCAGATATTGAATATTGCTACTTATTGAAGTTGGTAGTTAATTCACCATTTTGATATAATTATAGCAAAAATAAAAAGTGATTTTTTTAAATATTTATTTATTAATAATTAATTTAACATACCTGCCAGCCTTTAGCCTACCATCCCCACTGTTATTTTTTCTATAACAATAGCAACCTAATTAGGTAAACTATGGCCTAATAATGTTTACATCTCTCAACAAAGATTCCAAACATAACCTCAAAATCTGTGTTAATAAGTAATAACGATATTTAGTACAATTGTGCATTGACACGGTTTCTTTTTGTTTTCTTTATAGGATTACCATTTTGACATTTTATGTGATACCAGATGTTTAAAAGTGTTAAAGTGTATAAAAATCGATTTACACAAATTGCTAGATTAGTTCTGGAGTTAGAACATTATTACGAAAGGCTATGATATCAACTATCCTAAAAAAAGAAAGAAAAGACAACCGTCAGCTGTCAAATTCACAATTACCACAATTGGCGCGAATTTATTAACTTAACCTCAAAAAAATGCCTTTAATATTTATTTTGTTATTCCATAAAATATTAAATAGTCTTTAGCTTCAATACCATTAAGTAAATAAAATTGTATTTTTTCCTTTAATTATCATATAAAAAGATGACAATTTAAAATAATATTAAATTACATTTAAGAAATAAATATAATATTATTTAAACTGTAATATTGCAATATTATAAGTAAAGCAAGGTTATACGTATAAAATAAGACATTCACTTTTAATTTGTATTATTAAGCGTATTAAGTAAATGTAACATAATATTACTTCAAGGTTCCTCTCATTTTTTCTTTTAAAACTAGTTTTAGGTTTAACTATATAGTTTAGCTGTATTATAACTTTAAAAGATTCGTAATTTTTATCTGTGTTCCTTTATTTATTCATTCCTAGGGGCCGTAGCATTAAAAGGTTTGCATACACTAAAAAGTACGACCACCCAGTGCGACTTGGACCAATCGATGTTTTGAGGAAATAAAATCATATTAGCACCACATAAAAAGTCAAGCACAATTTACGGTGCAGCAGAGCTTTAAGTATATTTTTTTCCGTTTAGTGCAAAAGCAAAGAGACAGCTTCTTCTTTGGTTATATTTTTTAATTGAAAAAAAAGCTTATAGAAAATAAATCTTATTAATTAATTCTTTAAAAAGATTGTTACAGCTGCTAAAAAAAGCTGTTAAACGAATTGTCTTAAACTTGTTTTTTGTTATGACAGTTTGTTGTCAAAAGACGTGAATTTCGTTTCTGATATCCTTTATACCGGATAAGACAGACAAGAAATAGCCAAGACGCAAGCATGACAGATAGCAATATCTCAATAAAAGCAAGATTTGTAACACGCGCGCTACAAGCTGATCCGTTTCATAACAACGGTCTCATTACATTTTACAATTTCTCGCTAGTTTCATAATGCAAGAAATGTTAGATTTATGTCGTGTCGTAAGCGTTGCGTTACGGAAACGTATCGTTTGCGTTTGAGATGTTCGATTTGAATGCTGTTTGTTGAACACGAGTACAAAAAAAATAAAAAACATTTTAAGAAGTCACGTGTCCCTTGTTACGTCCATTTATTTAAACTTATTGAGGCATAAAATTTACTAATGGGCTTAGTGCCTGATTTAGGTATAGTACGCGTCACGATCTTTAGCGCTGAACGAAACCTGCGCAGAAGTCAAAAATAAGGTATCGAGGTAACGGCGCGGCGCGCGGGGCGCGTGATCGTCAGGTGCGCGAGCGTTGATTGGTTGTTCCAGTCGTGTTGTCCTTTTCGCACCAATTGGTCAATTACGAGCGCGATTCTACCGACGCGCAGCTATTCTCATCCAGCGCTAAACATAAATGACGCGTACTATACTTTGTACCTTGAAACGGAATGGCTCACAAGAAAGGCAACTGAAGTATTACTTTTTCTGGCACTTAGCCCATTCTAAATTCCATACCTCAATTAAAATACTCAATATCTCCAATGCGTTTATTTCATTAACCATATACTTTCCTTTACCGCCCTTTTGTGTCACCACATCCACTATTCCCTTTTTGTCAGAAATCCTTTTTATATTCCCTATTTTAAAGGTCGACAACGCATTTGTCAGTCACTTGGCTTTGGGACACTTCTTGGAAGGAGGTAATACTATCGAAAAAACCTCCTTGGTTGCTCGCATTAAAAAAATACATTACGATATATACCAAAACTTTTATTCAAAAAGCAAACCGCAGTGCCTATAAAGTCGTAATATTAAACACACATTTTAAAATGCATAATAATATTAGTTTCATAGCACTCGTGTTGGAGAATAGGATGCACATAAAACAATAAAGTATAGGATATTTTATTTAATAAGTAGCCGCGCACATATCTACTTTATACACATAAGCCTTCTTCTTGACTCATTCTATCTGATAAATAAAAGCATCAAAATCGGTTGCATAGTTTAAAAGATTTAAGCGCAGACAGACAACACCGTCTCGCCTTCACGTGTATGCTATAGGGTAGACTACGAGTAAGTTGTTGTGAATTTCCTTGAATTTGTGTAAAGTTTTCACTAGAAATAATCTTGAAAACTTTATTGGTATTGTTGTTTTTCGATATAGATTTTTTTATTGTATTTTAATCGAAAAGGTTTTTAGATAGAGAATATTGTGTATGTGAGAATATTGAGAATATGTACAGTTTGTAGTATGTATACATATTTTACTAGGAGTAGGTCTCTTTCGCAGGAGACCGACTGGGTGGGTACCACCACAGTGCCAGACATTCTACCGCCTGAACATCAAATATCACTGTGCTCCGGTCTGAAGGGCACTGTAGCCAGCGAAATTACTGGGATAATGAGTCTTAACATCTGATGACTCAAAGTGGGGAGCGTCGGTGTAGTGCACCCCTGCCCGAAGTTGGGCTTTATAGCAAAGCTCCGGGTAACACTGCATTGGCTACGGGCTGGCGTTACTCTTACCATCAGGAGTGCGACCAGCTCGTCTCCCCTCTTCATATTATAAAAAACAATGGTCACCCCAGTGTGAGCGGGATGCTGCATCGTTACATAACGACCCTGACCTTTGCGAAGGTCGAGGGTCACCCGAGCACTCTGTAACAAACACTCCCAACTAGCATTGGACTCAGAATAGACTAGTTTTCGGTAATAAGCTGCGACTCTTCATCATTATTACAACATAGCGTAAAAAAGTAACTCTTCTCTGTCTGTCCCAGTATATTATGCTTAAATCTTTGAAGTTGCGCAACCGAATTTCATGCGGTTTTTATTATCAGATAGTGATTCAAAAGAAAGTGTTCGAAGCCGGGGCAGGTCGTTAGTTAACTATAATCGGTTAGTCTAATAACTATGAACTGTAATTGACATGGTGTCTATGTTACCTACACTGAAAATAAATATGTTTATTGCATTTCAATATATTATTACACGATAAAAACGCCTCTATAATTTACTCATCACAATTGTTGTTTATCAACTTTTATTTATTTTATCTAATAATAAGTATTTGAGAAAACTCCTCCTTTTTTTAAGTCGGTTAATCCAAAACGCTCCAATTTTCTCGACAACGAGCGAACGGTCGAAGAAATTCACCTAATTTTAAAATAAAAAATAAACGTCTGTCTGTGTATTGTTGCGTAAATGTTATTCGAGCGGCAAAATTGGTCGCTAACCCACATTTTGTGAATAGTTTTTAACAGCTGTTGCCGAGTTAGAGTAAGATTACGACGGTCTTATGTTATCTGTATTTATTTTTTGTCTGTATTCGAAATTAGTTCGTTCTACACTTTTTCCCATGTTACGTTTCTATGGTGATAGCGGGTTTTAAAGTACCATATGTGTTAATATATGGGTCCATAGACACATAGACTGATGCCGGAATGAAACGCAACTTAAATTTAAGCACAACTTAAACCGGTCCGATTTGACACATCGCCATAGGTACAATTCTGTCAATATTACGAGAGTCAAGGCGTGCTTAAATTTAAATTGCCTATGAGTATTTGGCCGTAATACTAATCAGTCCCTTGATAATGTTGCTACTATAAGAAAATTTCCCCATAAATGTGGAAAAATTGAAATCAACGAAAAATATAATATGATTTTTGATGCGATGCACTGCGGCCACGATCTATTTAATTAGACAAAATTGTCTACTTTGAAATGGCTTCACTTTGCGTGCTTTAAATATTGCGATTCTAGGTGTTATTATTCTAAGTTAGTATGTTTGTATATTTTTTTATTCTATGAAGTGGTGAGACGAGCTGGATGTAAGAGAAACGCCAGTCCATAGCCAATGCAGTGCTACCCAGAACTTTGCTCCGGGCAGGGGTGCACTACATTGACGCTCCCCACTTTGAGTCATAATAAGTCATGTATATTTCGTAACAATGTATTGATGTTACAAATTTGGACAACGTATTGTAAAACAAAATTCTATAAACTTTTTTTAAAACTTTTACCATAGACTACAAATTGTAGGTCATTAAAAACTATAATAATTAGCTAGGTACCTGAGAAATTGATAAATAAACAATTATAAGAAATTATGTGAGATTCAATTAAAAGTAAGTCTATCGTGTAAAAGAAAATAACACTTCATCTCGCTGCTAACGTGACTTGTATCAATAAAGATTTCTTTGCAAAAAAAATAATGTTTATAATTATTATTATGATTGACGGGTTTATGCTGGCTACTTACTCTATGTAGGTGTAAAATATTTTTATTCATCTTTTGGTATCATTCATCTTAGGAGCAATGTCGATCTTCGGTAATGCTCTATATAACTTTCTAAAACACGTCGGACAGAATTTAACACAATTAAAGAATGTCAAACAACTTAACACAAGTCACAAAATCTGTCAAATAATCTATCACAAGTCACAGAATCGGTCAAATAATATATCACAAGTGACAAAATCTGTCAAATAACGTATCACAAGTCAAACATTTGTCAATTAACATAACACAAGTCACAGAATCTGTCAAATAACCTATCACAAGTCACACAATGTGCCAAATCACCTTTTTTATAGTGGGGAAATCCTCATAGGATACCCATGGACCTCGGAGAAGGACCACGGGTTATGTCGGACTTCTACCGACTAAAACCCCACTGTTTATCGTTCTGCCGCAGCGAGTGGGGATCCCGGGTACCTTCGCAGACTCTTCCGCGAACCCCACAGATGTAGCAAATAACCTATAAAAAGTCACAGAATCTATGAAATAACTTATAAGCAATGGGTTTGCAGTTCACAACCTCGTGTTGACGCATTCATTAGCCATCCATGAATAATTGTACCGTTGTTTGATCCAGTTGCGTTCAACTTTGAACTCTTGTTTCTTTGCTTTAATACTTAAAAAAAGTTTTGATTCAGTTGTGACTTGTGAAGTTTGCTTGAGAGAACGTCTTGAAATTAATAAATTCCTATTTTAATAATCTATTTACTAATATATAAAGCTGAAGTTTGTGTGTTTGTTTGGACGCGCTAATCTCAGGAACTAATGGTTCGAATTGAAAAATTATTTTTTTCATTGAATAGACAATTTATCGAAAAAGGCTTTAGGCTACATAACATCACGCTGCGACTAATAGGAGCGAAGAAATAATGGAAAAATAATTCAAATAATGCGAAGAAATAATGGAAGTCGCGAGCAACAGCTATTAATAATAATATAAAATAAATAGGTACATGTTACATGAAACGTACATGTAAATGGAAGTCTTATCACTAATAGGTGATATCTACCAGACAACCAAAACATAAGAGTACATTCAATTCAACTTTTGTGATTAATGGCAGTTCTGTGCTGCCACAATTTTGCCAAAGTACATTAAATAAAACATCTTAATTTTATTGTGATATTTCACACTATGATGTGACATTTGACACAGTTTGACGTTTAAAAGTGTTTATTGCAAGTGTAAAAAATATAAATTTCTATTTAAATGACTTATTTTAATTGAGTAAGTAATTAATCAATAACTTTCACAGCTGAAATCATGTTTTATTAATAATTTTGAAAGCTCTTTTAGATTGTATGTGCTCAATTTTAGCGCCATTTTTATTAGATGTTACATAATTATTTTAATCGGTATTAATACATTGCTTTCTTATTAAGTGTTGCCATATAAATAGAAAGAAACTTAAAACAAATATTTACACTTATTTATTTTATAACTGTGTTAGTTTCTTTATATTTATCGTGGTGCATAATTATTTTGTAATACAATGCCGATTTAAAAGTGTTTCTATAAGTAGAGCCTAGTTGAATATTATGCTATAAAGTCAAAATCAAAAATATAATATATTTTTTCGACTAGGCAACATAATATAGTAACACGTTAGTATGATGGTATTAATAATCATTTACCACCGGTTCTAAAGGCAGTTTTTACAAAGGTTTATAAATAGCAAGAAACATATAGTTGCTCTTTTATATTATATATTATATACTAGCTGTTGCCCGCGACTCCGTCCGCGTGTACTTTCATATAAAAGTTTGACCCCTTCCCCCCTTATAACCCCTTTTTCCATTTAAAAATTACCTTTTAACTGGAAAAACTGAAAACTGTCTTTGTACCAAATTACATTCCAATCGGTTCAGTAGTTTTAGCGTGATGGAAAGACATACAGACATAGTTACTGTCGCATTTATAATATTAGTATGGATATGTCTTTGAATTTAGTCGCATTGAAAACTACATAGAGAAAGTAAGATGCAACATATCGCATCGGTCAGATAACGGTAGAGCAGGTGAAGCGATGACCTTACCAGACATACATACATACATACTTGGAAACTCGTTTCCAATCAGCTGGTTTGGGTCAATAACATTAAGCTATCAGCTGTTATTAATGAAGTTGGGTTTTTGTTCAATTAAACGCATTCTTGTTAATTCCACTAATTTATATACATACATATAGCTACTAGCACAAACTCGGGATCGGCTAGACCAATTTTCATGGTTTTTGGTTCGTTGGATTTGTGCGTCTCCGAATAGAAGAATACATTTTTAAAATAATGAAAATTTTATAAGGGGGGGGTCAACTTTTATATTATGAAAGTTAATGTATAATAAAGTAGCTGACCCGTGCCCAATTCGTTGGGCATAGTGTTAATTATCCTTTTCAGTTTATTATATAGCCTATGACACTCAGCAATAATGGCTTTCTATTGGTGAAAGAAATTTTAAAATCGGTTCAGTAGATCCCGAGACCCCTTACAATTTAACAAACACACAAACTTTACTTCTTTGTAATATTAATATAGACTTGGCATGTTTGCTAGTTATTATGGAATTTGAAGTATAATTAATAAAATAAATAAATAAATATTTTCAGGACATTTATACACAGCGCCATCTAGTTCCAAGCTAAGCGGAAGCTTGTGTTATGGCAACTAGATAACGGAATAAATTACATATACATACTTTTCTTTTGTAAATACATACATACAATACATAGACTCCAGAAATATACAAATGAAAATTACAAACATATTTGTCCGTTGTGGGGATCGAATCCACGACCCTTCGCGCAGAAAGCAGTTGTGCTACCACTGCGCCAAGCGGTCGGTGTTGCATGAGTCCATCTTGTAGAGGATTGCTCTTGCTCTCTTTAATTCAACATAGCCAGTGATTATCAGCCTTTCTCAGTCTGGGTCTCGCTTGACCATGTGTCCGAAGAACTTGAGAATCCTCTGCCTACAAATAGTTGAGAGTCGGAAACTACCAGTCAAACCGCGGGGCACGGCTAGTCAAGTATATTTCCGTTCGTATCCCGTCATCATGAGCGATGACCCGATTGCAGCGAAAGGCGATCACCCACAGACACACCCACGTCTTGAGTCTCATTCTGGGCCACGACTGACACGTGTAGCTAGTACCTGGAAAATGGTTGTATGGTGGCCCGAAACGAAAGCTATATGGAGCACTTACGATGGAGGAGAAAAGTATATCTGGTTTTTTTATTATAATTGTACTGATTTCGACGGAACATCTAGTCCCACACTAAGCAAGTGTTGATACATATACATACAATATTTATAAAACGTACATACCCAGATAGGAATAAAAATGCATTGTTGTAGTGTGAGGATTGAACCCGTGGCGTTGAAGGCAAATGTGTTACCAGTGAACCAAGTGGTTGTCATTGTCTAATAATAATGGAAATTGCATTGAAAATATTACTTAATATTATCTTCTAATTTACTAGACGTTTGCCCGCACCTCCGTCTGTATTGATTTTCATATAAACTTTGACCCCCCCTTCCTCCTTATAACCCTTTTTCCAGTTAAAAAGTAGCCCATATTTTATCTCAGGCTCTATACCATCTGTGTACCAAATTTCATTACTATCGGTTCAGCGGTTTAGCCGTGAAAGCGTAAAATTATAAAAAGCAATCCCTTGCGCAACTTTCTTTCCCTTGCGTCCTTCCCCAGGCTTTAGACTATCTTTGTACCAAATTTCGTTCTAATCGGTTCAGTAGTTTTACCGTGATGGAAAGACAGACAGACAGAGTTACTTTCGCATTTATAATATTAGTATCGATTTATTTGCTCTAAATATTTTCTCAACGTTCGCCACAATTTAACAGTAGTAAGCTTCACGCAAGATGCGTAGGCGCAGTCATTCATATCTCGTGACGTCATCGCCCACACGCTGTCACACGTATCTAACATCTTTAAAGATGAAGTCAATTATGTACCTAAGGGTCAATGGACGCGGTTATCGGCCAATTTGCATGTAGGGATAAGATTCAGAGCATTGCTTTTTTTGTATGTCGGTAGTAAATTGCTTGATGATAAGCGATAATAGATCATATATTACGTTGACGGCTGGTGTTGCCAGTTTCAAAAAATATTATACATACAGACGAATTGAGAACCTCCTCCTTTTTGAAGTCGGTTGAAAAGGAGACAGGAAAGGAGTGTTTAGTTGGTAGAAAAACGGCAGTGATATAGGCAGAGTTGCCACCCCATAAACAAGACGAGTTAAACATCTATTTGGGCCCAATAAAATAAATGTATCTAATTTGTAATTACTATACTAGCGATGTGTTTCGCCCAAAGATTATAATAACGCAAATTTAATAATATTCTATTGATACATATTAATATACTATCTGTGCCAGCGACTTCGCCCGCGTAGAAAAGTGACTTTGCACTTTGACTTTGCAGTGGCAGCATTTTTGAAAATTCCTAACCCGCGCCAACAAACGTTCAGCGAGTTCAACGTGATTCTTTAAATTGCCATAACTTTTTTATTTATCAACCGATTGACAAGAATTAAACACTAAATGTTAAGTTAAGCTTACTACAATATATCATTGAAAACCCCATCTAGATAGGATGAGCCGTTTCGGAGATTAGCGTGCACAAACAAACAGACAAAAATTTCAAAAATCATTGTTTTGGGTTCTATTGCGTTAATAAAGGTCTCCTATAATATTTCTTCTCATATATCTTCCATGTACAGACAGCGACTCGTTACATTTATATTATATGTATTGATGTATTGATGATTAAAAAATCTCAAACAAGATTTAAGTGTAAGTACGTGTCATTACTTGGCTCAGCAAATAATGATAAAAATAATACTAATATTATTAGCAGGTTAACATTATCAATATTTGAAATTGAACAGCAGAATCGAGAATTTTGATAATTTTGTCAATGACGATACCCGCTATCGGACAGTCAATTAAAATTAAACCTGTTTGACTTCAAATTCGATAAAACGTCTATAGTACATGATTGAATGGCAGGCGAGAATGGACCTTATGTTTTTGTGATAGAGTTGGTAATTCCAAGTGTGGTGGTCGTAGTAGTGTGTTACTACAATGTGATAAGCGGATGGCCTTGGTAGATTTGCCTTATCTGGTAAATTTTGCGCGGTAAACGGTCCGAGTGTTAGCGGGTTGATAGATGTTACGTATACTATACAATTTTTTTTAATCGTTTTGTACGTTGCCAGTCAGTTAAATCGTAGTGGTTATATAGTAAACTTATAGCAATATATTTGAAAAAATTAAGACGGGTCTGGTTGAAGTTTTAGCTATATATAGCGAGAAAGATAGACTACTATAAGCAAGCTACTTTTTTGTAACTTTGAATTACTTATTAGGTTGTGACACAAACATACTCTCTCTCTCTCACACACAAACACACACACACACACATAGTTTATATATTACTAGCTCTGTGCCGTGACTTCGAACTAGTACAATAGTTGAGACTACATTGCGGCGAAACAGAATTACCATGTAAAAGATACAAAATTATATATACAAACTTCTTTTCACCTTTTTATGCGCGATGTATCTATATCTTTAGCCTATATGCTTCAAACACGCTTACAAAAATGACCTTTATAAAGATAATTATTAGTGAGTAAATCGCTAGAAGTCGCGCGCGCATACCCGCCTAGCAACAGTCCGTAGTATAATTATATGTAGGCACGGTTTAACGCGTTAGTGTGCAATTGAAAAATTAATAAAACTTTAAACACGTGACAAGGTTCACGAGCTGGGTTATCGCGTTATCTACGCACTGATTTTTATGCTTACTTTGTTGCACTTGTTCAATATTTTTAACCGACTTTCAAAAAAGGAGGAGGTTCTGAATTCGACCATATAGGTATATGATGCTTTAGAAGTCGGTGCCAAGTAAAGTAAAAAAGTTGTTTGTTTGGTTAAATCGATATTGTATAGATTGTTGCAACATTTACTTGTTATCGACTTTAAAATTATAAAAAAACTATTAAGTCATTTCGATATAATAAACGAAAATACGTAATGCTTAGTGCGAAGCAAATATATTTTTTGCTTATTAGTTTGAAGTCGGTTTATTTTTGTTTATAATTATTTTATTTAGAACTAGCTGACCTGTGTCCACATCGTTGATTATTCTTTTCGATTTATTATATAGCCTATGACACTCAGCAATTATCTATTGGTGAAAGAATTTTTAAACTCGGTTCAGTAGATCCCCAGATTACCCCTTACAATTTAACAAACACAAACTTTACTTCTTTATAATATTAATTAATATAGACTATATTTTTCTACTTCTGCAACCAATCATCTACAGGTAAGACGTCATAATTAGGATGTTTTGCGTCTTCAAAATTTTGCGCTTATAACATATTTTTTTGAATATAATATTATTGTACGACATAATATATTTGTCCTTTCATGAAATTGATTTTAATATTTGTTTTCTTTATGATAGATACATCAATAAAGTGTTTTTTATTTATTTATATGTATTACGATAGGTAAGGGATTATGTTGGAACATACAAAAACATAATCATTAGTGACAGCGCGAATTCTTGCACAATAGAGTCAGATTGTAGTGTTACGTAAAAACCTATTACACCAGTCAAAAAGACTTTGAAGGTTATAGTAATTCCCATAGAGCTAAAAATCGGTATGACTGTTTAAATACTAGTATAAATGAATTGTGAAAAGTCTCCATGAATTATTTGATTTTTTTTTATTTATAGTAAAAGTATGCAAAAATTGGTCTTACGCGTTTTTCAGCTTATAGTGCGTTTTACAGCAAACAACCTTACTTCTATTTATAAGGAGTATATTTCAATACGACCATGTGATTTTAAATGTTCATATTATATCTAGAAAATCGTTCTATCCGTTTGGCTTAAAGCATTTATAATATAATTAGACCTTTTACTTGATTTAGTTATGACCATAGACAATATTATCTATTAAAAGACGATATCACATTCGCGATATTTCTATTCTTGCTTGGACTTCGGTTAATTTTAAAATGATTTCAAGTAATTGAAATAGTTAATTATTAATATAATTTTTATTTAATTTAAACTAACAACGCGTTACTAAAACATTCCCCTAACCTACCTCATATAAAAAAGGTAAAAAAAAAACGAATCTGTTTAAAAATAAGGCGCAGAAAATTTAATCAAAAGAACATATGGAGATAATGAAAGTATTTTTATACTTTATCAATTCTCATATTTAACGTAAAATAACACGGAGATTTGAAACTGCGCACCGAAATTCACAATACGTTTCGACCTCGATTCTATCCTTGCTGATAAATAAACGTAAGACTTAGTTGATAAGCGGATTTTAAACTAGCAATCGCGTGTGGTTTGTCCGGTTATTCGTACGTGTAGGATCTTTTAAAGCCCTCTTATGTACCTCTTTTTTACCCGACTGCGCGCCGCAAAGGAGGGTAATGTGTTCATCAGTCTATGTATCATACATACATAGACTGATGAACACATTACCCTAAGCCAGCCATAGATTTTAATGGGCCCCAACTGCCTGAATTTGTGTAGACTTATTTTTTATTTAATTACCTTGATAGTTATTCTTCATAGTTCCAGATTGCAGTACTTGTTTTTGTCTTTTCAGTTTTATCTTGATTAGTACCGTAGTTTGGTTCACTTTTTACGCAGTCGGGTTTTTTAATTTTTTAAATTATTTATTTTATAAAAGGACGTCAAGCTCCGCTCAACTAAAAGGTATTCGATCGAGTCGATGGACATAAATGTTTAAAAAAGCTATAATTGCTGAGTTTTTGTCTGCAATTCCCGAAGAGAAATCAGGGTACATAAGGCTCAAATCAATGACAAAACTTTACGTCTGATTCTCCTTATATTGCTCATTGTAATCTTGCAGACCTAACCCCGTCAAGTTTGAACATCCTTTAAAGAAAAATTAAGTGTAACGTTTACCACATTCTTTTTTAACTAATATAAGTAAAATATGGCAAAAACTAACACACAGACAAAGCCTACCAATAGTACCAATATCGATATCATATATAAATTAAATTTCGCATATACAAAGGCCTATTACGCATGTCTGTTATCCAACACTCATATCTATCAGTACGATAAACGTTTTTATACACCCGAATACCACCACGTAATATTGAACCCTCGGGTCTTGTTAAAGCTTAGTTCAGTGAGGTCATGATTATTTGGGTACCGTCCGTCCTACCGCAATAGGTCGTCAGATATGGTCTCAAGGTGAAGTAAGGTGAATATTTTTGCGCAATATTTTACTCTGATAGTTTAAATGCGAAATTTAATGGATAGTATTGGTCGAGATGTTTATTTTAAGCGCGAATTCGGATGGGAAGCTTACTGGTATAATGTTGGATGCTGGTTTGGTTTATTTTCACGGTTTTTTTTAGACTTTAATAGGGGTAAACGATGTAAAAAACTATGGGAATGGCAAAGGAAATGCGGGCGTCTAAAGAGTTTTAATTTTGTTTTATTTTTAATTAATTTAACTGCGTACAATACTTACTCCGTACTAATATAATCAATGCAAAGGAGGATAGTCTGTCTGTAAACCTTTCAGACAAATCACTGACCCGATTTCGATGTAAGCTGATTGGAAAATGTAATTAGGATTCTTTTATCCCGGAAAAATGGGCTGAAATAGGGGTCCGGGTAAAAAAACGGTAAAACAGTTAACAGTAAACAAAATAAATAAAAATCTACCTGGAAATACCATGACGATTCAAAATTGTTACTACATGTAGAGTAGTTGAATTCCTACTAATATTATAAATACGAAAGTAACTCAGTCTGTCTGTTTGTTTGTTGTGCTGTGTGCTAAAACTACTGAACCGATTTTAATGAAATTTGGTACACAGATGGTCTAGAGCCTACGATAAAACATAGGCTACTTTTTAAGTGGAAAAAAGTTTAAATGTAAGTCCACGAGGATGGCGTCGCCGGCAACAGCTAGTAAATATATATTTGACTGTCTTTGAATTAAATCAAAATTAATTTATTTAATTGATAGTTGACGGATCTTCGTGTATCATTAAATGATTTGGTTTCTGACGTTGGACATTAGCGAATCGAGTCGCGATATTTACATAATAATTCAAATTATATGACCATTAATAAGATTGAGTTACATCAGACTTGTAATAATAATTCTAAAGAATAGACTAGATGATGAAATACGCTAAAAATTGTTTCTCTATGTGTAAATAAAACTAAAGTAAAATAAACCCTACTAATAAAATAAATGTGAAACTTTGTGAGAATGCATGGATTTATGTTTGTTATTCTTTCACGCAAAAAACGGCTGTACCGATTTAGTTGAAATTAGGTATGTAGATAGGTGATAACCTGGATTAATACATAGGATACTTTTTATCCCGGTATTTCCCCGGGAACGACGAGGGTAAACAGCAAGGCATGGCTAATATTGAAATCAACTTATATAAATTATCTTATAACTTAAAAATTAATCTATTAATTCCTTCTTATATTAGTCACGTTAGGAAAAGATTCATTACAATTTTTTTCCGTTATAGATATAATAGTATAAGTATAAAAATCTTTCAAGTCCAATGTTATGTAACATTTACTATGACCCAGTGTAGTAGATAGTTTATCGTTTATCAACAGCACGTGTTTTCTCGTAAAGATATTTAATCTGGATTTATATCTACGTCTATAGTATTTTTGATAAATTGTAGTAGGTGTCCTTCACTACTTCGATATACCTATAATTTAGTGGCTGTCTAAAAGGCCCTTTTCAACCGTCTTACTCTACTCTTCCATAATAGTTCTAGCGTTTGTTCAGCAATTACAATCTTTAACTTATTCGTATACAATTTTTGTCCTTATTAACTACTTATTCTATTACATAAAGCTTCCCTCTTATTTTACAGTCTATTTTTATGTTGCTTATATTCTTATAGGTTCTTATAGGTAGGTTATATCTGACTCGAACGAGATGGTACCATTACCAACTAAAGCCCACCGGTGTTTCTTCGCGCATACTTTTACTTATTCATTTATTAATTTTTTTTACATAAACGGACTCGCGAGGACACCACTAAGCCTTTCGCGAGGATTTATTTATTTTACTAAGTACAACCACATCATATATAATTAAATATACACAAACAATTGCATTAGGTAACAATTACCTATTATGCATGACAAAAACGGTGTACATAATTTAGGCCGAAAATATATTTTTAAGATTTTATATTATTATTTATTAATTGAAGATTTTTTTGATGCTAAAAAAAGGGGAATTATGAACCTATTTATTTCAAAGAAGCTTTTGAACTATTTAAAAAATAATTCAAAAAAGCCGAATACATCCAGACTTGAAATTGTGCCGTTAAGTTTGTTATATTCACAAAATATTCGAGGATTAAAAAAAGACCTATTAAATTTATTCTTAAATTCTATAGTCACGTGTTAACACACGCGATCAGCCAGATATTATTCATAGTATTACGTAAATACTTATAAACAGGTGAGTCGAACAATGTTCGATAATTAATGAATAGGTAGGTAGGTATTGAAAAAATGTCGGACTCTATTTCATTCATTGAAATATAATTGTCTATTAGCTGAGCTTGCGCTATCGAAGAACCTTTTTGTAGTAGAAATTATCCTTTTTACGAGTATATGAAACAAGATTTCCTGATGGTAAGTAACACCTCCATAACATTCACAAGGGTCTCATGAATATGTTGCCATACTATCTATATCTATACTAATATATAAAGCTGAAGAGTTTGTTTGTTTGTTTGTTTGAACGCGCTAATCTCAGGATCTACTGGTTCGAATTGAAAAATTATTTTTTTATTGAATTGACCATTTATCGAG
>DWAJ01001956.1:0-19590 GCA_018238005.1 Eurema mandarina | reverse complement strand
GCGCGGGGCGCGGCGCGGGGCCCAGCCGCCGGTCGCAGCTGGCCGGCCACAGCGGCAGCACGAAGCTGCCCGATGCCAGCATGCTGACACACACACGATATTACTTACATATGCATAAAGCATATATTTATACAACACTTCGAAAACACACCAAAAAATGTGTTGCAGGAAATTAAACAGTATGGAAAGTAAGAAGAAATAAATATCAAATTAAAATTATAGTTCAAAACAAATATCTCTCTGTTAATGTCCAAGTGTGACATAAACTATCTATTGATTAATAATGCATATGATACAAATTTAATATACGCGTACTTTTACGTAAATTTCTTGTGGTTCTCTTTTACGTCTGGTTTAATATAAACAAATGTATGTATGCTGAAATGTGCACGTGAATGCGTAAAAAGCGTTAGCGTTAATTTACGTAACCGTTTGTGTGAACTTGTTTCATTATGTACCTTTGTGCGTTGCTATGAGTGTTTGTCTCTTTCTTTGTGTGCGTCAGTATGTGCATGCGTGTTGATCTATCCTCGCCAGTTATAATCAAACCTACGTGCGTTTGTGCGTATGCGTGTGTGCATATATCGGTGTAGATCTGTCGTTGCCAATTATAATCGAACCTACGTGCGTTTGTGCGTATGCGTGTGTGCATATATCGGTGTAGATCTATCCTCGCCAGATATAATCAAACATACGTACGTGTGTACGTGTAAATGTGCGTGTGATTGCGTGTGTGCGTGCGTATGCATGCCTGTGTAGCTATCCTCACCCGTCGTAGTCAAACATCTGCATGGCGGCCCAGGCGAGCTCGCGCTGCTCGTAGTGCACATCACCAATGGCGGTGGTATCAGCGTCGTCGCTGTTCTGCTGCTCGTGGCGCTTCTCCGTGCGGCCCAGCAGAGTGATCACGAGGCGCGCCTCGCGGGGCAGCTCGTTGATAGCCACGTCCTCCATGTTTAACCTATCATGTAAAAATAAAAACCTTAAATTTTCTTATATTATTTTAATACCGTATTTAACCTACAATATAACAGCTGAAAATACTTATAAAAATGTATACCTGATATCTGTTTTGATGCTATTTAAAATTTATTATCATAAAATAATAATAATCGATGAATTTAAAGAAATATGAGAATATTGAAGTGATAAAATTAATGGCAGTAAAACGAAAAGCCAAATAATAGTTTTACTTGTAAAATAACCGTGAGAGTCTCACAGTTAATTTTACGATACGTTTTGGGTTATACGTCTATAGTCTATGAGAAATTTATAGATACTATACTTTCCTCGAAATAAAAAAATAAATAAATTCTGTTCAATAAATCCACAGATTACATATAACCTTATAATGTTTAACCTCTTTATACTAATATCAAAACATCTTAGTAAATAAATAAATAGATTACCAAATATCAAATATAATCCTCGGATAGAAGCCTCCGCTCTCGATGCCCGAAGTGTGCGTGAAATGTACGCTCTTGAGCGGCCTGGTGCCGTAGTAGATCTGCGCGGTGAACAGGAACTCGTCGTGGTTCCAGCAAAGGGGTAGGTTATGTACCGCTTCGATGCAGAATAGGGTCGTTTCTGTTATCGTGTGCGCTGGGACCGCTTCTGTTAATGTTATTTGTTATTTATTTATACTTCATTGAATACAAGTTATGTGACAACCCTACGGGCGGACGTGATGGCATTCGCCGACGCTGCACTTGTCACCCGTGGGAACATAAGTAGTATTAGTTTTAGATATAAGTTTTTAATTGTATAATGTATTCAGAGTGATCTTAGCGTCGCGCTAAGTAACTCGTGTAGTCTTAAGTCTTAGTAATTAAATAATTCTAAGTAAATTTGTTTTTGTTTGGTAAATGCTGCGGTGGTAATTATAATTTACACTTAAATATGGCTACTGCCATCTACCAAATAAACATTGGAAAATTACAACTCAATAATAAGTGTTAATAGATATAAAATAACACTTTATTACACACACGTAAACTTTTGTATGGCAGCTATTATCACTACAACGATTTCTTCCAAACAAATATTGGAAAGTGTAAGTTTCAATAAGCTTCTATTAACATAGAATATATTCAACCATAAAAAACTAAATAAAAACACATTTTCGATTCTAATGCATTCCATCGTTAGATGTTTAAAGAAAAGAAACTTGTTAACAACAATTTAAACACATACATAATATAGTGATGATGACAATAATTATTGAGAGAATAATTAAATAAATTGCAACACTTACTATCCGGATCTGGCAACATTATGGGCGAGTCAGGCAGACGGAAGTCTAACAAATGCGTCCTCGTGTACAACGCTAGAAGTCCTCTAACTGCGTCCCGCACGCGCGCGCACTGTTGAGCGAGCGTTTCCCGCACGTTAGCCGCGCGGACCGACACGGAGCAGTAGGGACCGTTGTCCGATTGAATTTCGGGACGAACTGCGCCAGTTACCTATGTAAAGAAGGGTCGATTAACCAAAACCATTCATTGAACCATATTTTGATGATTCGTATTGCTTTGAAATACAAATTGGACTGCATCCACAAATATAACAAGGCTTTATCGCTATAAAATTAGACTGCACAGTTCATATTCCCATTAAAATGTGCTTTAACTCAAACACTTGGACTGCACAACGGTCTAAGTTTACTAATAAGAAATAGTTTTTTATTTAGTTAGTAAAAAGTACAGCCACTTATATCACACATGAAATTCCATTTTTAAACACTGTTTGTTTTTCGAGTTGTTTTCGGTTGGTACCCTGATTTCCCTTGGACCGAGCAGTCGCAGCCCACTAACACATAATGCCAATCACAAATTAAACAAAAATATTTTTTCAATAAAAAAACGAGTTCATCAACTTTAGATGCTGACTGTACCACTATGTATAGTAACCGTCACGAATGTTTAGCGATTGACGAGAATAGCTGCGCATCGGTAGAATCGCGCTCGTTGGTGCTCAAAGACAACACAACTGGGACAACCAATCAACGCTCGCGCACCCGACGATCACGCGCCCCGCGCGCCGCGCCGCTACCACGATACCTTATTTTTGACTTCTGCGCAGGTTTCGTTCACCGCTAAAGGTTTTTGACGGTTACTATACCTGTGCAGTGCAGGCCTGCGCGAACGCGTTGAGCGTGTGCGTGACGTGCAGCGTCTCGACGCCGCCGGCCAGCGCGCAGATCGCCTTCACCGCCTGGAACACGCCGCTGGCCGAGCAGCTGCCCTCCGCGCCCACTACGCCGATCGCGCGCGACAGCTCGCCTTCTAGCGTTTCTGTTCAAAACAAAACTTTTTTTTTAATATTATAAATGCGAAAGTAACTCGGTCTGTCTGTCTGTCTTTACATCACTCTAAAACTACTGAACTGATTAGAGCAAAATTTGGTACACAGATGGTGTAGAGCCTGGGAAAGGACATAGGCTACTTTTTTAAAATCAAACCCCAAAAGGCTGCGCGAGGGGTTGAAACTAGGGGTCTAGAGCCTGAGATGAAACATAGGCTACTTTTTAACTGGAAAAAAGGGTTATAAGTCAAAGTTTATATGAAAGTCCACGCGGACGGAGTCGCGGGCAACAGCTACATAATAAGTGAGCGAGCAGTATAGCCATCTGATTAAATGATCATCGCCACTCGGACTAATAAAATACTGAAATAAGGTGTTATTATTACTTTAAAAGACAGCATTACATTTATATAAAAATGTTTTTGTCTCTGTAAGCCAGCACTCACGTGTCTTATGTGCCACAATTATTTCATACCCACGATAATACAGCACGCATTACATACAACCATCAGATCAATATTGCCATGTAACCCAACAGTTTAAAATATTTATGACGTCACACTTTTTCATTTTGGTACAATACGGTTGTTCTTATTAGTTTCCAAACCTGCTGCTTATTATAACAACAAGATTAGTTAATAATTAAATCGTCAGTCAGCCAATCAATCACAAAACCATTTAACATATCACAAGGCAAGTACCAGGATCGCATAGCTACCTAGGAGTATCGACAAGTTATCGAATCCCAGCGTGGGAGCGCCCTGCACTGGCAGCAGATCATCTAACGTCAGATGCGATGCGCGAGCGTCGTCTCTCTCAGTGCGAGCGAGTGACGTATCCCTCCCCTCGTGCAGACAGAGACGGACGTCTTTCTCTAGGCGCACGCACTCACGCACGTAATCGTATTCGCTGAGACAACTGCCAGCTGTGAGGTATTCTTTCGCGCCCCATACCTGGAAAATAATAATTGTTATTATTTATTATAAATATTATAAAATGGGTTTTTTTATTTAGATTTAGAAAAGGAAATATCGTTGAATCGTCGATATATCTAATACATATTGAAATATTTAACTAAAAACTCAATTAATCAAATTGTCGGAAAGTAATAACATATCAGAGCTACCTACTAGAGAACTAATAATTATAGACACATATATACCTAGTCATGTTATTATATTCATTAACTTACTCTTAGCATGTATCCCGACATATCGTCTCTTATATCTTCATCCAGTGAACACACTACTGTTAAGATAACGTGTTCTACCGTAGACTCAACTGAAAAATTTACACATATTAAAAAATTGAAGCATAATTTAAATAATTTTTTATTTACTTTAATAAAAATTTAGTAACCATTTTATGTATATTGCAACTGGCAACAACCACTCATAAAGTGTTTAAATTAGTTCCTATATTAAATTGATAAAAATAAAAAGCTGTTTAGTCAGCCTGGAGGACTTTTCTGTTACTGACTTCCTATACTTTGTCCTATATTCACTTCTGTCCCATATTATTTCCTATTTTGAAGGTCAGCAACATAGTCGTGGCGCACTTAGGTTTGCGATTACCATCATATAAAAAAACAACAATTTAAACAGTAAAACTTACCGTCAGAGGTGAACATAATTGGCTCATCAGTATGCCAGTTGTGCACTAGAATCTTGATGCTGGTGTTGGGAGGGTACTTGCCGCCAGACCTCGCTGCTATCACGTGACCTGGGTTAGTTTTTTCATCCGTATGCATGAATTTTCCTGAAAATACAGAATTCGTTATTGATATTTTTTTATCTTTATTTTTTTAAGGCTTTTAGCTCTAAAGCCATGTTAGCCCCATCATCAAAAAAAAATACAGTCATTACAAATTATTTATATATGTCGATTAAAAATCTAAATAAAAATTATTATTGATATTTATATATCAGGAAATACTTTCAGACGCTTATTTTTAAACAGCGCCATCTAGTTCCACGATAAGCAAAGCTTTTGTTGTGGCAACTAGATGGCGAATAAATTACATAAACATACTCTTAATTTCTAAATAACGTGTGTGGGAAACCCACAATCCTTGGCGCAAAAGGCAGTTATTTAACCACAGCACCAGTACCACCACCACTTGTGGAAATGTACGTACTTATGTAAAATTAAAGCTACAATTCATAAATTTGATAACCATCTAGAGCTTTCTTAAGTTAAAATCAAACAAAGCAAACTAAAATTAAAAGAGCTACTCACTTCTTACATCGAGGACCATTTTCATAAAAGCTTTATGCTCGCTATCATAATTTCTTGTTCGTATTTTTTCTATGCAATCATACAATTTGTTCTGTAACAAATAGCAAAACAAGTTAAGTAAAACAAATTAGTAATTATACTACCATCTCTTATAGATACCATATCTCCGTCTCTCTAAATCTATGGGACCATATCCTACAAACACTATAAACGCGAAAGTAAATATGTTTGCTGTACTTTCACGCAAAGCCTACTGAATGTATTTGGCTGAAGTCTGGGTAGATTGTTCCCTTGACAAAGGCTACTTTTTCTCCCCGTTACAGACACGAGAACCAAAACACTGCGAGTATATTATTAATTGGATACTAATATACTTGTGTAAATCATGCATAGACTAACTACATAAAACACCCATCCAACGGTATGGATGTATGTATATACACCCACACATACACTACAGAAAACCAATCTTCTGTACTCGTAACTTGTAAAGGGGATGATGGCACCTGTAACACTGCCATCAACCCTCAATAATATATTTCTGTATATATTTTGTATGGGAAAATTAAATAAATATTTTACTCACAGTAGTAGCCCTCTTAGCAACAGCTGGTACAGTGGGCAGAGACTTGGGAGGCGGGGAAGGCACCACAGTATCTTTTCGTATAGTTCCATACACTGGCGCCTCCCGCAGTTCCGTCTCGCCATACAAAAAGTCCAGCGGATCGTACACCTCGTACACGTTACTGTCTTGCACACTTGGCGTTTTGCTACCTACTGAATTATAGAGTGGAGAAAAAATTAAATTACATTTAATAAATAATGTAGATATATTAACAGTAACTTATATCTGAGCCTGAGGAGAAATACTTTTTTCCAAAAAAAATTTAGATTGCCTGGCAGAGATTGCTAGTTAGCAATAAGGCTGCCTATTGTACGTTAATTTTTTGTGTATTTTTTAACATGTACTCCTTTTCTTTTATTTGTAATGTATAATAAAGTGTAATAAATGAGGATTTTATTTATTTATAACAATACCAAAATTGGATCGGACACTTAGATGGATCTTAACACAGTGTATAATTGCTATAGATTATATATTTATTTTTTTTACTTATTTAACCCTTTTTTACATAAAAGAACACTAAACAAATTAATTAAATTTAGGTGTAAAAGGCGGTATATATTTGAGTATTCTGCTATAAACTTACTTCAAAACTATGGGACAGTTTTCAGAACACATCATTAATTTATGTCTCTAAAAAAAACTACAAAATGGTATAAAATATTCCTTTTCAAACATTATTGAAAAGAAAAGTACTTATATTACTTAGTCTACAACATATAAATTAGCTCCATTAACACTATTCACTTCAAATCCCAAGTAAAACTACATTCAATATTAAACAAAAATGATTCATGAATCTACACCATCAAATTATTTTTGAAAACATTATAAAACAACATGTTTTAGATACAAAAGCGATTTCAACCAAGTATTTGGAGCACCCATGGATATGATATGTGTGATACTAAGAAAACCCAACTAATTTGAACATTTACATCATGCGCAACTCACAGTATGAACGATGACCTAACTTTTCAGGAACAAAGAAGAATAGTTTAGTAAATGGAGGTCTTCGTGGCAAATAATACATACTACTTATTAAAGGAGTAAAATCATAAATTAATATAGTCTATCTGTGTTGATCGTCAACATCATATAATGTCATAAAAAACTAAAACTTTTCAATTATCTTCGAAAAAAAAAAATAACTAAATAACTGATATGAATAATGTAGAAATTTATTTTGATACCATCAAAATTCAAATCTTAGTCAAACTAGATATTCTAGCCTATGCTTTATCAAAAAGACATGGCTTAATTATGAAAAAAAAAAAGATAATTTGCCACCAAAACCAGCCAATGCCAGATGAGCCCACTCACCCTCGTGATGATCAGTTAAAAGCGGGTCAAACGCCTCCAACACACTGACTCTTACGCTACCTGGCGCTTTCGGCCCGAAGTCGATCAGATTGCTCGCGGGCAGATTGCCCAGCGCGTCTGACGACTCGTTCGACTGAAATACAATATTTAAATTTATAAAATAAACTATTATTAACAATATTTTCACATTTTAAATCAATATACGAGCCCATGCTTAATCTATTGGTTTTTATTAGCCATAATTATATGGGCATGTTATATGGTGAGCTTTAGACATGAAAGTGGTTGGATGTATGAGAAAGGGAAGACCCAAAAAGATGTTGATGGACCGGCGATTTGTGCACAAAATATTTAAAGGTTGAGATAAAGGCTGACAGAAATGAATGGATGAAAATTAAGGTAAAAAAATCGATAAAAACAAGCTTTTATTTAAATGCGACAAATAGAAAAAATAAATCTTTATAGAAAAACTTTTACAGGTAACGTTTAACTTCATTTAAAATCTCATTAAATAATGTTATGAAATATCTTAATTGAATGCAGCTTGTTATAAATAAGCAGACCGTACTAAGTAATCGACTTTATTATTAGCGACATTGAAATCTTTTCGTCATTTTACTGATCATAGTATTTAAAAATATCTATATTCTAGCCTCCATTTATTGAGTTCATCTCTCTTAATGTTTATAGAACAAACACTAACAAAAAATGCCGGGCTACTTATCTAAATCTTATCACAGAAACATGCGTTAAACAATTATTATCATGACAATATAAAAACAAATGTTTAAAATACTGTATAAGTACTTATTTCTTTTATAAAAAAAAATTAAGATTTTTTTTCATTTAAGGGTATTTATGTTGTTTGTTTTTACTCTTAAATAATAATTTTATTATTATTTACACTTTCCTCTATTCTTAGATAACCCTCGCGGTTGATAAACTACTGTCTCTCTTTTCTTCATACATATTTTCCTTTATAGATTAGCGATAATTCAAGGGTGGGTTTTCCCTTACCGAACGGCAACCTGTTTGGTTGCCCACCATAATATGTATAAAAAATAAACAACGTAAGTAAAACCCATAGAATAGTAAAATAAAAATGCAACTCACTTCAATACTGACTTCAGAAGCCTTCCGTGCTTTGATCTCTTCCTTAGCTTCCACTTTGACAACTTGCGTTATATTATTATTTTCGCTAAACTCCGGTTTAGTTTGTGCTGTGTTTTGTGGCATCGTTGGGTATGTGTGCATTTGACTTAACTGAGGGTACAGACTGACAGGTCGAGTTGGACGAGATATCATGTTCGTAGTATTGTAGTTGTATTGGACTTGAGGGGGATATGGAATGTATGGAGAAGGCGTAGCCATCCTGGTTTGGGTGTATGGTACGGATGGAGCGTACATATGAGGCGGTTGGATGTATGGTGGCGGATGTTCTTGGGAAGGAACTGGGAAGTATGGATGATTAGAGGGAGGCATGCCGTATGGTCCAGGAGGGTAGGGAGGCATTTGCATGTATGGTGGAGGGTAGTTGTAGGGAGGGTATTGAGGGTAGGAATACCCCGGTCTTTGGTTGTAGTGGTTATTCATTGTGGTTTGATCCGGGGTGCTTATCGTTAGTTCCTCCGCTTGTTGGCCCAGTCTGAAATAAGTGCAATATAAATACGTAAGGAAAACCGTTTAACGTTAACATACAACATACATAATTAAGAGGTACTTTTAAAACAAGGAAACCGATTTTAAAAATCATTCATTCACGAGTGTCATAGATTATTTTTTGACTCCATATTTACATAATTTGTGAAATAATTTAAATCGTTGTGCAAGTACCAAAAGTACATCCATATATAAAATTAAAATGTTTTAAAAAATGGCTTACTTAGAAATCTGGTCGATATATTCTTTGAGGGAGGCATGTGAATTATTCGGCGCACTTTTACTCGTGGGACTGGCGAACGATATCAAATCACTTGTGTCTGACCTCGTTGGACTCGATCCTGTAGACCTGACCCATAAAATAAATTCAATATTAAAATCGCCACTTTTAGCATTTGAATATAAAATTGT
Organism: Eurema mandarina; assembly: GCA_018238005.1. NCBI lineage: Eukaryota > Metazoa > Arthropoda > Insecta > Lepidoptera > Pieridae > Eurema > Eurema mandarina. Next base: position 10,034 of record DWAJ01001956.1, on the reverse strand, counting down.
AGTTCGAGATAGTATGCCAATTTCGATGTAATGACACAATTAAACCAGTTCAACGACACATTTCATTTTATGCTAGAAATAAAAAGATGTTTATAATATATTTAATAAGCTAACTTTAAGAAAAAACAATATTGACTAATTTGAGAAAACATTAAAATATTTTAATGACCAAAATTTAAATAATACAAAGAGATACAATGTTACAGTTTGCAAGTTAAGCTGTGATAATTAGATATACTCATGCAACTTAGAACATTCTTTAACCAATAGAGAAACACTTCACTTGTGCATATCATAAATCATAATCTTTATGTACTTAATAAACTAAAAGTACTTTAAAAAGCAAAGTACAGTTTTATGTGAAACCTCACTCAGCTGACATTTAATATCAGTCTTCTAACCTTGAGTTTTTACAGGGCTACTACAACAGGTACTTCAACAATACAGGTACGCTCCAACAGTTCTTCAATGAGTTGGGTTGGATCGAATAAGATGCCCACTACACGCAAAAACGACGCTTTGACGTGGAGTTGCTTATCGATAGTTGATATCAGCCCGTCATACCATACCAACCTTGAGTTTTCCAAGCTATTATTTCTTCGAGGAGGTTTCCTCGGCGGCGGCGGCAAAGCGGGCGGAGGACCATCAATTTCCTCTCTACGACGCACACTGGCATTCCCTTCACACCCGTTATCTATATCAGAAACCAAACTATCAGCTGATATAAAATCGATTACATTTATCAACATTATCAGATAACATATATGTACTATAACTTGGTCGGCCAGTGTATAGTCATCATTCAAAACAATAAGTAGTATAATATTTACTATATCGAAAATATCTTCATAATAATTTCAAATATGCAAATTAGTTCATAATTTATACAGTGAAAGTGGCTTTTGCTCAATTGATGTTTTTATTTCCTTTCTATTTATGTGCTTTAAAATATTACGATTTACGAATCACTTTTAAATTATGATCAACTTATAAAAAAATTAGCTTAAGAAATAAATTACTTATTCTTTCCTATTACTATTAATTTTATTTTATTTTAAATTGGTGTGAGTGTTACATTGTGATTTTGTGGATCACTTGTTCTACTTAAAGAATTATCATCAGAATTTTACTATATTTCTTAGTATCATTGACAACAATGTATTCCTAAAACTGAGACATTTCAGAAAAGTTGTGACTTTATAGTTAAAGACTGGCCACTTGATGTTCAATGAAAAATTGTTAAATGTTCAATGGTTTAAAGAAAAATAAATTTATAAATATTGAATTAAAAAATAAAAATAAATTCATGAAAAAGGTATTTACTTTAGTACATACATACATTGATCCTGTGATCAACATTATCATATTTATTTTACTATACAAATTAGCATAAGTAGGATGAGCTATATTACTTATATATAACATTCCTTTCTATACAAAGTAAAATTCAAGAACACACAGAACTTTGTTAATATATTAATATACTTTTGATCCAAATCTATATCTTTAGTATCTAGTTATTATATATACAAGATTTGACCCAAATTCCGATTCACACATATGGTCAACGCCCCTCACTTCCTTTTGTATCGATAGCCTTGTTATCAATTATTGTTATATGCTCAATTGACTTTATTTCAACTGGTCTTTTATCAATTGTTTTTTCATGGTTAGTCAGTAAGAATATGGTTTGTTCAACTAAGTACCTCCCATGGACATTTGCCATACTACATGACAAATGATTATAAGTAACCTATTAAGGTACAATTAGTTAAAAACTTCGGTAATTTTTCATTAGTATGTTAATTTAGATTTTTGTAATAAATACAAATACATTTATAATAATGGTAATAAAATATGCTCATAAGTTTCATTCTTACTTCACTATAAACTATTTCCATTACTTTTCTTTCACATTTAAAAATCAACTTTTCTATTGCTTTTGTAACTAGAAATAATAACTATAAGATATAGTTTGCTTTTCTTACTAGATTTACAATTTGTTTTTTTATGAAATACTTGGTTTTATTTTTAAGGATAGATTTGTTTTATTTCTCTTAAGGTATTCAGTAAATACCATTTTTTAAGTAAATAACTTATAATACCATTGCTTCTCTTAATTTAATCATGATTATAAATGTATATAACATTGTTTGTTCAGTCACTTATCATAGCAGATAAACTGTACTAAGGTAAAAAATAAGGAATTAAGAACTTATCATATGCATTATGATCAACACATTAATATGAGTCTTTCTTGTATCATCTTATCTCAAATAGTAAACAAAGTTACGTCAGTTACCTGAAGTGGCCAACTGCTTCTGCCTTCGAAACTGCTCCAAAGCTAAACTTTCTAAACTCAGAGCCTGAGCCTTTTCTAAATCTTCTTGAAACTGAAGATCGTACTCCGACATTTTCTTATCTTCTTCATTAAATATCTATGAGAGTATTTATACTATATTAACGTGAGAAATGGTAATAATCAACGTTCTAATTTGTTTATTGTTTCCGCACAGACACAACACGGGGTATAGCGAACAAAAAAGTCACATGGGACACGATCATTCTCTTTGTGTAAGAACCTTACCAAATATAACTTTACGATTGTTTTATTTATTTTAGTTTACAGGACATGGTAAAAATACAAAATACAAATACAACAAATTTTGTTCTGCTTCATATGTCAAGTCAAGCTGTCAAATTCAGTAAATGTCGCAGATAACGAAAAATTTGCACAGCACGACACAGATTCATAACAATTAATATATAAACAAATGTAGGTAGTCGTTCCGGATAAAAGCCAAAATTTAAAAAGATAGCTTAAGCAGGTATATTCTTTATTTATGTGATCTTATGAAACTAACAGGAGGCTCGTCTGATACTAGATTTCGATTTGATAGTTAAAATTAAAATAAAAACAAATGTAGGTAGTCCATCGGAATAAAAGCCATAATTTCAATAGAAAGCTATTATATGGGTATATTCTTTATTTGTGATAGTGTGAAAATAAACGGGAGGGTCATCTGATACGAAATTACGCTTAGATAGTTAAGTTTTTTTTTTAATCTTATTGTTCTACAAGCCAATCTATCTATATTAAGTAATTGAAGCCCAAATAAGTAACAACGAAGTTCTGTTAAATAATTTAAAAGAATAGGTAACTTTATATCGGAAATAGGGCGCTGATTAATCATATCTCTTTGAAAATAAATATTATGAATTGCAATACTGTTTTGATTTCGATGAGATTCGTATTAGGTATACCGTATATTATTATAAGTCTAACATTAATTGTAATATCAACACTTTTTCTTATATTATACAGGCATTGCCTACTAGCTAACGATTTACATAGAGACAAAAAATAACAAATATAAAACTAAAATATATTTATTTTAGTCATTTGCAGTAACTTCTTTGGTTCAATTTTGCGGTTAACCACTATGCTAAATTTACCTGAAACCATGTATGGTAAGTTATGATAAAATTTTCTCAATGACGTATTTTTTATGAAGTATGTTCATTCGATGTACCTTGTCTTGAGAAAATTGATAATTTTCTACCATTCTTCTTGCCCTCACCTAATCGAGTATTTCTAAAATTATTTTGGGACAATGCTGCATATGCCAAGGGGGAAATATTTCTTGCCGTCCCGTCGTTTAAATCAACCATATCGCAGTGATGAACATGAACAGGCATACGCTTCGATTTTCGACGTCTGTTTTTTCCTTTTCCCTTCTTAATATGATATTTATGATGACGTAAATTGAGAAGGCTTTTTCCTTCTGCTCCAAACTATGAATTAAAAATGCTTTATGGGTTACGTAATTCTTATACCTAATGAAGTATACATTTGCATTGTATATTTATTGTAATGAATAAACAGTATAACGACTAATCTAAGAAAACTGTACTTGCCTGGTCAAAAAGCAAGTCTTCTGCATCCTTTCGATCACAATAATTCAACAGTCTGTTGCACACAGTTCGTAGATTTTTTAAATGTTGCTTTTTTTTCTTGCCCAACTCATGCTTCACATCAGCGAGCCTTACGGTTCTGCAATTAAAAGATATAGGTACATATATGTAACAAATCAAATTTAAACATTAAAATTACATTTATGTATTTGGCTTATATTGTGTAGGGGTGTGGGATATATTTAAATAGCTCAGATGATCTCCAGATGTAGTGTACAGAGATTAAGTCTTTTTCATATTTATTTCCCATATGTTCCTATCACTTTTAAAACAACAACTGCAAGCGTAGCCATCATACCTACAAACAAGACCACTTAAATTATCCAAATATATTTAAAACTCTACCTTTGAGGGCGTATTTAGGTAGATATAGCTGGCATAATTTATTTAAATAGGTACCTACTTTATAATTTTTGGTTTATCTTTGGTACCAGCAGTTTCATTATCTTCTATTCCCACAGAAGGTTGCCAAATATCCTTGAAGAGTTTTCGGCGGTCATCATAGCTTTCGGTTTTTAACATGGTGGGCTCCATGCGTACGAAAGCAATTTTACTGCGTTATCCGTAAAGCTCACCGATAAATAATTATTTTTTTAGGTTTGTTTACATTGTACGAGTTTTATACTTCATCCTGAACATGGTAAAATAATACTGATACGAAAAAAACGGGTCCTTTTAATCGGTAATGTGCGACGGAATTGACAAACAGTTTGGGAGCCTAATACGATTGTTACTTTATTTGACGTAATGTAAAAAGTTTCTACTGCATCGGTACTTAAAAAAATCAAACTCAATTGTACTTGTTAAGGAAAAATAACGCAAACTTCAAAGCAACAGGTTAATACCTAACAACATGCGAAACGAAGTTGGAAGAGGCTCAGTAAGCAGTTGGCTTCTCAATTTCTAACACATAACCACCCTCTAACAAGTTCTCTAAAAAAACTTTTAGTATAAAGTTTTATATAAGCTATTTTCAATATCTTTATATTACTATGCGATTTTTTGCATCCATAATATCGCTTTAATTTATGCACCTCGTAGCACGCTCCTAAAAGAAAAATCAATTTACCTACTAGGTTCACCAGAAATATGAATACAATAATTGCAATTTAAGAATTAATTAACGTAATTTTAATTTGAAATGACAAAATGTGCGAGAAATATGATGCTAATGCGTTGTGGGTGGCGCTCAGCGAATACGGCGAGGGGAATCTTTTCAATGTGTACCCTAAACTATTGGCCGAGTTACTCATGCAAGAAGATGCAGCAAGATTGGAAGGAGATACCAGTGAGGCTGAAAAGCTGGTGCTTCCCAGCGATAGAGAATGGAGGCTGACGCAGTATTTCAACCTGGTAGCTATGCAGAAAGTCTTTGACGAAGAACGGTGAGTACCTATGCACAACATACCCTAACGTTCTATGGTTTTGTATTAGCTTATTAAAAAGTTAAAACTTTTATGTCGAGTTTATTAAGTTCCTTGCTTCGATATATCATAATAATTCTTATACCTATGTTATATTTAGCTGCTTACTTCAATCATAGTGAGTTGGTATTTCTTATGGCTTTCAAAAGGAGATAATAGAAAAATTCCCTGAAGCTACTATTGTTAACACATGCTTACGTAAACATGTGTGCTAAACACATTAATTTCCTTTGGCGTGGAGTCTATGCTAATTGTGGCAACGGCCATGACCTTCAGATTTATTCCACCCTCATGCGTGCTTTCTTCTGAGATCGTAAAGCATACTCATCGTATGTATATTTGCTTAAACCTTATAAGATTTAATTCCATCTATAATATCTTAAACAAAGACAAAGTTCCCGAAGAATTGGGACTTCTAACCAACGTAATGAAAAATAAATTGTCTTTATTAAATGGCGAACAATCTTCAATCTCTACAAAACAATAAAATGTAATCTATAAAACTTTTTGAAAATAAACGGTGCAATTTACTTGAAACATGGCAATATTTCTCAATTAGATAGTCCATGGTTTTTTAATTTATGCTGAAAACAAGGAATCAGAGTCGAAAAGTGAAAACCAAATTTATAAGGTCAACTCAAATGCATTGTTATAAACACATTGCATAATACCGCGTTTCGACGTTATGCAACTTGCATGTAAAATACCCATATAGTCAGCTTGAAGCCAGGCAGTGATTTCTATCTATTTATCTTTCATTTTATCTACTCTAATTGGTATTAAATAAAAACTGTTGCTTAGAAAAAATGAGAAATATCTAATGGAAAAGATGGAGTCACAGCTATTTACTTACCTGATATTTATAAGTATGAACTCACGCATACTTATATTCCCCAGGAAAAGGAAAGCAGGTTATATCAGGATCAAACTACCTGAAATCCCACGGTATTCCACTGTCCCACTATTAGACGAGCTCAAGGGTAGTTTTACGGAATCTTTCACAACAAATAAATAATTACTATATCATGTAAAACCTCTTTTGTCATTCTGTTACATTTATCTTAAACATAACAACTATTTGGCACAATGATTCCATAAATTTGATAAATCGGAAAAAAATTAAATCGTGTGGTACATGTTGTGTTTCCATTAACGTATTTTATAACAACAAAAAAATCATAATATATACAGAATTTTATTATTTGACGAAAGTTTTGTAGTACCGAAACAAGTCGATGATGTTTTAAATTAAATAATTATGTTTTAAATACGGCAAATTATGTACAACAATGACAGAAAATGATTGTTCATGAACACGTAGGTGATAATTTAGTGTAAGTATTCCAAAAGGTATCTACATTTGTATTGGTTGGAAATTCAAGGTGTTCACGTATACAAGACTTACATTTTCTAATGGTCAAAAATTTATAGAACCGATCATGCCATCAAAGTCAAGGACTCTGAAGAAATATCTGAAGAGTGGGCGCCATGGAACCTGGTACTTGCTACCAAGAACCCGAATGCTCCTCCACCCGTCGCCATCAAAACAGTTCCTGGACCAGCTTGGGACATCGGACAGGTATTTCTTTATGCGAGTTTTCATGGACAATGACGACTTTTTTCAATCTGGTAGCTCGCAAGCTTGTATGTCCCTTATATTAGAAAAAAAATGTCCTTGATTAATTTTTGCATATAGCCTAAACCCTATTGCTTTTAAATCGAAATAAGTATTTACGATTTAACCAAAGACTACTACTAAAGCTGATAACATGTTCTATTTAACCCTTATTAATGGAATTATCTAATGTCTTAATGCATGAAATACTAGCAAGTATTGTAATACTTTTACAGATATATTTTTAAGTAAGTTAAAGCTTACCCTAGTACGTCTAAATCTATAAACAATCGGAAAATTTTGAATTTTTAGGTTTTAAAAGCTGCACGTATTTTGTGCAAGCCACCGATGCCCGTGGACTTTATAGACGAACAGGAGATGAGATGCGTCTATTCTCTCATTTATGATGTGTTTCGGTGTAAGTGTCAAAATTTTATACTGTTTAGGTTTAAAACAAAATAGATATTTTTTATGGTATTAATTTGTCAACTTTGGGGTGAATTGTAATAATATTTAATCAGGAAATCTGTAAACCTTTTGTGAATTATGTCGTTATGAATTTTGGTAGGATTTCTTTTGTTTATCCAAACCTTCAGAAAAGGTTTCGTGATACTTGGCTCTCATAAAAAGACGTGTAAATTTTTATCGTTTTTCGTGACTACTTTTCTATCATAAATCACTAAGCACGTAAGCGTATCTCATGTATCTGTATAGGGTTATAAAATACCCGAAAATGTGTGAGCCGAAAATTCCGCAAGCTATTTAACATAAAAGAGTGTCACGAAGGTATTAAAGTTGGCGCGTAGATTGACATAGCCGTAATAAATTACGAAACGCCCCTTTAAAACTAGTTACCAGAAGTTTGCTTTTAGTTTTGAAACTTTGTTAAGCACGAATTTTTAAATGACAAAGTAAATAGAATTACATATTAACAATAGGTACATTCCAGTAAAATGTTCCCAAAAATAAAGGAAATTTATTTATATTATTATTTTCAGATAAAACAATACTAGACCAAGCAATAGATGACGTTGACTTTTTCGGAGATTATCCAGAGGTAAATTTTATAATAATTAAAATATAGTTAGGTACCTTTACTAAGTAATAAATGTTATACCTAATGGTGCATAGTTAGAAAATAAGTTTTAACAGTTTTCAATGCACGGACTGCATGTATGCTTATTGCAATTACAAATTGCATGCACCGAGACAATAAATTTTATGTTGTTTAATGTAATGAAACTGCAGCTCTAATACTCCCTAGTTTTTCATATTATCGTATTAAGCGTAGAAGATTGTGTTTAGTAAAGAAAAACGAAATACTTAGAACCACGCGGGAATTTTTAAATCTCTAAAACAAGTGCTGAATTGTCTGTTGGAAATTCTTTAAAGTTTTTGGGTGTACGGTACTAAGGTTAAAACTTGAAGTATTTTAGGCTGCACCTCCTTCCCGAAGGTCGACATTGTAAATCGGGTACGAAGGTCGCCGTCAATACCGTTATAGTAATAACTTTCCGTTAAAGTAGGTTCGACAAGATGTAAAAAAAATATGGCTCATCTAACTCGCATTTTAGCGATGCCGTGACTCTAACTATTACTTTTTCAAATGTTGAGGACGCTCACGAAAATGAGCTTTGTATTTACGACCATTTATTTGAGTCGAAGAATATCGATGTTCCTAGTTTATAGATCAGATAAGTGGGTTTTATTAATATACTTAGAAGCGGTGAGTCGTGTTAGATTGCTTGTACGTTTTAAATTGATTATGTGGTTTCTCATTGGAATCACGCAATCTTAGCAGTTTCATAGTTCTAGTAGGTAGGTATATCGTCAATGTAAATGGAAGTTACGAACTTATTTGATACCTCCCATTTTACTATGACTTCTACATATTAAAATTTTTTCAAAATATTGTATTATTTTCCTTACATTGTAACCTTTTCTAGACGATTTTTGCTTAGATTAGGTTTGAATTTGGCTTAACATCAAGCAGCTTATTGTCAAACCTTTTAAAAAAATATTCGACACTTATTTAAATAGCTAATTTTTTTAAATCCTGGGTTTCTGCCCACCACACAAGTCTATCGTGTGCAAATTAACCAAGAAGCTTACATTTTCTCATAGTATAAAACATTACTGAATAGCGTTAGACTGGCTGGCATTTGGGAAGTTGTTTTAGTAAGCCATTTCGCTTCTAGTTCGCGGACCATAGACATACAACATGGCTGTTTTTGATGGAGCTGGCTAGACGAAGATGGGTGGCCCGCCCCCGGGGCGAGATAGACCGGGCAGTCAGACTCCTCAACGAGGCTGGATCACCATTCAAAGACGTCGAGAACGCTGTGTGGGATGAACGCGTTCATTTTGCGGCTGCTATCGCCAGGATAAGGATTAAAAATAAAGCTTTCTCGTATGTTAAGTCTTTGATATGTTTAAACTGTATACATAGTATAAAACAAAATCGCTTTCTTCTATATGTCCCGTATAGATGCGTATCTTTACTACGCAACTGATTTTTATACAATTTTTATAGATAGATTGGTTCAAGAGGAAGACAGACCGCTAAATACTCATACGCAAATTAAATTTAAGCACGCCTAAAGACTCGTAATTTTGACAGAATTGTAAGGCGAACTTTCAGATCGGACCGGTTTAAGTTGTACTTAATTTTAAGTTGCGTTTCTGTATTATTTGTGAATAGTTTTATTTCTAATTGTATGTAGTTTTAGTTTAGGATTTTGAATGTAATAATGTCTTTTAACTTTGAATGGACGGCACTAAAATTTTTTAAATTTTCAAAGATGTCTCTAACGTTAAAGTTTTCAAAGTTCACTTTTATGTATTAGTAGAACTCTACTAACAAATATTTTTATTATTTTTTAGCTTGTCAGAACTTCTACCCCCACATTTGCGAGAAGAAAAAATATCGGCGTGTGTAAATAAGGATACTGTTACGGGCTGGGTTAACACCTTCAAGGCCAAGTTAGAATATTCTTTAATACTAATTTTTAATTAGTTAT
>DWAJ01001955.1:0-19607 GCA_018238005.1 Eurema mandarina | reverse complement strand
AGATTGAAGCATACATTGTTTTATACTATGTAATGAATTAACATAACCAAGGAAGTTTATTTTTTTTAACTATATAATATATATCTCTCTTCCTCTCTCTTTCCCTATTGCTAAGTACATATCTTAAAAGCAATAGGTTAACGTATACAATTAAAAATACTTAGAATAAAAATACGTAATGACAGTAGGAATTCTAGGTTTCAAACTTTAGTTGAGTGGACTGTGGAATGTTGAAGCTAATTTGTTAGCTTATATAAAATAATATCAGTTTACAACGCTTTAGACGAAGACTCACGACTGAGCACTATTCTTTATTTCTTTAAGGGGATTACACTGTCCATGGCTTGCACTCTGGACGGCCATTTCAAAGAAGTTAATGTAACATGCGTAATATGATTGTATCTTACTGCTTACTCTTACTACGTATATAAGGTTTGAATAAAAATTCGATTCATTTTACGAATACTTACTACATATATGGAATAAAAACTTTAATAGTAACTGGAGACCTAATAAATAATGTAAAGAGCGTGGATTTCTTAAATCACTCTATCTATTGGTGAAAGTCGCCTAAAATTTGTTCAGCAGTTGTTTAAAACGCAGATATACAGACAGGCAGTTGTGATAAAGGACTTCTAAAAAATATGAAGTGATTTTCGCGCGCGGTTTTAATGTTTTTAACGTTTATTATTTTATATGGGTATCATTTGTGTTATAAAATAATTAAAAGAAAATAATAAGACGTAGTTAATAACTTTGAATAACAATGTTAATTTACTGCTAATATAATTATAACAGGATATAGATACAAATTAGAACAGGATATGACGAAGAAAGTTATCAATACAAATAACAATATAGTCTTACTAATGAGGATTAAAATATTCCGCAAATCAATTTAAATATTAATGATAAATATTTTTTTGGAGTAATTACTGCATGTACTACAAGTGATTTTGGTTTTTTTTAATTCACAAGCGACATAGACTACATTAACCCGAAGGAAAACATAATTATGTTTATACCAAATTTTATCATAATCGGTTCAGTAGAGTAGGCACAGACAGACATTTTTGCATTCCTAGTTAGAGCTATTTGTTCCGTATAATAGTATAAATAACTATAGTTTCTGCGGTTACAATAGCCTAAACCCTAGTGTATCAATATTTAAACTAACAAATATTATCAAAATAGTTAAACGAGTGAAACCACGAAACAAACGGGACAAATGCTTGCCTACTAATATTATACTACTACTACCCTACTAATATTATAAATGTGTAAGTTTATGAGAATGTATGTATGAAATATGGATGTATGTTTGTTAATAATACCTTTTGTAAAGTTCTGTATAACTCATTCATTTTTGTTTAACAAACCTTAGGCCCCACGTGACAGGCTGTGCCTAGTGTGGGGTCCAATGTCTATTTATTGCCTGTTGATTTATATTTTTTTTTGTGTAACTAATAAAACATTTTATTTATTTATTTTATTTTAATCTTTCATGCAAAAACGGCTGGACCGATTTAGAATTTTGGTATTAAGATAAATAATTGAAATTTAGTATGTAGATTGGTATTAACACATAGGATACTTAGCATCCCGGTATTGTTCCGGGAACGAAAAATACGCGGGTAAAACCGCGGGACACTGCTAGTACTTAATAATCAAATACAAGTAATGATAGCAGCGAGCTAGCGTAACATCGATCTAAATGAGTTATGACAAAACTAGCTGTTGCCCGCGACTCCGTCCGCGTGGACTTTCATATAAACTTTGACCCCCCTTCTCCCCCTTTTTTCCAGTTAAAAAGTAGCCTCAGACTCTAGACCATCTATGTACCAAATTTCATTACAATCGGTTCAGCAGTTTAGCCGTGAAAGAGTAAAATTATAAAAAGTTTCAACCCCTCGCGCATTCCTTGGGGTTTGATTAAAAAAAAAGTAGCCTATGTCCTTCTCCAGGCTTTAGACCATCTGTGTACCAAATTTTGTTCTAATCGGTTCAGTAGTTTTAGCGTGATGGAAGGACAGACAGACAGGGTTTCGCATTTATAATATTAGTATGGATTTGATTTACAAGCAATTTAATAAGACCTTAGTCGTAATTGTGTCAATGTTTAAATTAAGGGAAATTAACATTCATTTCTTTTTTGTAAGTAACTGATATGTCTCGATTTTTTATTTTACAAAAGACTGACCGTCTGACTGTATTAATGATTATATTAAATACTTAGATATACAACAACAGTAAACAATATTTTTCATTTAAATTTATAGTTTCTTACTTGGTATGTTTCAATTTAATTGTTTATGAGAAAAATAGTAGCAATTGTTTGCATACAAAATGTTGATTTATTCGAAATTTATTTGACCTTTATTTGTGTTTACATCAAAGGACTAACACTAAGGTATTAAATATAAGCAAGGTTCCTAACTATTTTATTTTTCTTTTGATCTTCCACAGAAAAGTTATTGAAAAAGGTTATTTCAGGCTTACGTTGTGTACACTTATTGGATACGGCTCCACGCTCGAAGGGCCGCACGAGCATCATGGATATTGTATAAACATGTTTATTAATAAAATAAATCTCATACATAAACTTCAGAACTGTACAATAATATTGGGAGATTTGAAACTCGTGTTGCTGGAGAGAACGAATCGAAACCATTTTCAGAATGTTACTTTTCCTAAGTTAAAGGAGGTAAGACTTATTTATTGAAAATTTATTAAACTATTGATTGTACTAAACTTATTAGTAAATAACCCCTTTGTCCAATGAGTATAACTATTACGCTTTAGCTAAATTTAAATGTAGCCGTAGACGAAAAACACAGTTAAATTAACACAATAACTTTGCTACCATTAATATAATATGAATGTACAATGTACATAAAAACCACTTAATCACTCTCGGCCAAATACTCATACGCAAATTAAATTTAAGCACGCCTTACGAGTCGTAATATTGACAGAATTGTATGGCGAACTGTCAAATCGGACCGGTTTAAGTTGCACTTAAATTTAAGTTGCGTTTCAGCATTCCGGCATCTATCTATTAACTGCATCCTTTATAATCAGTTGTCTAGTTCTAAAGATCTTCGCTTAGGTACCATAGCTGGCCGAAAGACTGTTTTAAACTATAGAAATGATTAATTATAATTTTATGTTGTTATTTTAATAAGTACCATATTTTCTCACATTTATCAGATATATTAGTAATGACTTTAAATGCAATCAATGGAATTATTTGTTTGTTCTTGTATTAAGGTTGAATATTAATTAATATTGGTTAATATGGTCTTGCGGTCAGCACAAGAGCTACTCACACTATATTATTGAGTCATGCCTATTGTGTATCTTATTTATGATAATTTAATATGAGAATTTTCTCGAAAAACTAGTGATCGAAATTGATATCCTTTGGAAAACTTATTATTTATGCTAAGAACAATCTCAATACGCTGTGAGATTATTCTGTGAAATTGTTGTTGGTGTGCTATACAAGGTAAATAAATTTAAATAAAATTTCCATTGTAAGAATATATTGCAGGAAGCTTTATTGTTGGTAATATTATGAATTTATGAAGCCGAGGACGATATGAGTCAGTCTAATAACGACGGCATATCACCCTGGAATAAGTATAGAATATAAAAGGCCTGAGATAGACTTAACTAACTCATGTTTGAACGCAATAAAAAATACGTGCGAAACGAAAAAAGGGATTTTCACGAATCGACAATAAAAATTCGAAATTCATTTTGAGATCGGAACAAACTTAAACATACGAACATTTCGGATTTCAAAAATGGAACAGCACGAGACTTCGAAACTCACATATGCACGGATATGAAAATCTGGAAAGTTTGCTGCTACGTTTGGGGGACACAATTATTAATTCAAAACAGAACGTTTGATCTCGATACGGGAACTCTCACCGATAAAAGGTGAACGATTTATCAAAGTTGAAGCGTTTAAATCGTTGATCCATTTAGTTTTATAAATCGTTTCCAATTCAAACGGAATGTGCATTGGAAATTCTAGTGAAGTTAAGTTTCTAGCGTCTAGGTTTCTAGATAGGTTTATTGTCGGATTTGAGCAGTGAATAGAAGTACTTAGGACTCAATGAATTGAAATTGGGTACAAAATGTGTGTTGCCGGTTTGTGTAAGCTAACTCTCCCGTATTTTAAAATTTTGATATTTTATTTACCAGCGTATTTATATAATAGCTTTAAATTTTATGTAAAATAATCATTTCAAAGATGTGTATTAAGTAAGTTATTTATTTAGACGAATGTATGATTTTATGTTGAGTTCTCGGAATCGGCAAGCGCTCTTGTAAATTTTTCTTTTGATGTATATACTTAACTAGGAAAAAATAATAATAAATTCATCCAGAGGGACATTCAACAAAAATATCATGCATTTTTAGGTCCCTTGCTTTCAGAGTTCATGCCTTTTTCTATTCCAATTTTAAAGTAAAAATTTGTCTGCAAACCATTTCCTTTTTCAGAAAAATGTTTAAGCCAATCTATAAACATTCCCAGTCAATAATTTACGAGTAAACAAATTTCTTACAGGTCACGGGTTTCGTGGTTATATACAGGGTGTTTGGATTGGAGTCGGTCGGAAATTTATTTCCAAACCTCATGAGGATACGAGGAAACACACTCATATCTGACTATGCTCTAATAATAAACGACATGCCAAAGCTAAAGGAAGTGAGTTCGAGAGACATATTTGTTTATAAGATATAGTCATAGATTATATTTGGATAGGAATGATTTTTGAATATATTTGTTTATATTATCATGTACCTTATATACGTAACGTTGTCGACTACCTTTAACCAGGACAAAGCCTATATGGACAGCACGTTGGACCACCAACTTTGTAATTACAATAATAACATAGAATAACATTTATTTTTATTAGTACGCGAACACTTAGTGTAATGTTTTACATATGTGTTTTAATGCGTGTAAAGGTATTAGCACAATGCGAGAATATCATTTAATAAATTAATCTAAAAACCATATCCATCATGACTACTAAACGACAAAACGGTTTAGGTAATAGCCTCATACTACAGTTAGTAATGGCAACCTCGCTGCTATCTATAGCAATAAAAAGTAAGTGTCCGTTTTACTCATCGATATTTTGCTCAAGTAAATACGTTATTTGGACGTCTCTAGAAAACATCTGAAGGAGCACGAGATACTTGTAACGTTTAACTGTTTACCTTGGACAAATATAAACTAAACTTTATATGATAGTTGAGAACTGTTGGACTTTAAAATTGCTATGGGCTACGATTCAATACCATGTGATACCCTAGTTTTTTCTATCGTCTATTCACGAGAAAGTATATTACAAATAATTAATTCATCCTCCCTATTCCAATTATAGTTATGGTTCTTTTCGTTTTATTATTTATTTTTCTAAGCTAAAATTAACATATTCTTTCAGATAGGTTTAGCCAATTTGCTAAAGATAGACAGAGGAGGTGTTATAATATGGACGGGTCCGCTTACCTGCTACGTAGATTCTGTGAACTGGGGTATTATTGCGCCTAATGCAAGACATGTTCTGAGCGCAATGGAACCTTACAATACCTGCGACAAACTATCTTGTACGTGTACACCGAGTCCTGCTACTAACCATTGTTGGAACAATAAGTGAGTTGATGAATTGATTTTCATGTCACTAGTAGTAGAATAGATATAATAGTTTGATATTGTATATTTATAATAAACTAGCTGTTGCCCGCGACTCCGTCCGCGCGGACTATCATATAAACTTTGACCCCCTTTCCACTATTATAACCCTTTTTTCCAGTTAAAAAGTAGCCTATGTCCTTCCCCAGGCGCTAGACCATCTGTGTACCAAATTTCAATACAATCGGTTCAGCGGTTTGGCCGTGAAAGCGTAACGTTATAAAAACTTTCAAGTCCCCCTTCCCCCCTTATAACCCTTTTTTTCCAGATAAAAAGTAGCCTATGTCCTTCCCCACGCTTTAGAACATCTGTGTACCAAATTTCGTTCTAATCGGTTCTGTAGTTTTAGCGTGATGAAAGGACAGACAGACACACAGTTACTTTCGCATTTATAATATTAGTATGGATAATTGTTTAAAAGTGAATTGCGCTTTAGGCAAGAGGCGGAACTTTGATGCAATGCAAATGCGACTTATCTTGGAAAAGATGTATGTTATATAGATATACCACTAGTCATGGTATATACCATATACGAATACGATGCTAAGATATCTCAGCATCGTCTCTTCATCATTTCATCGTCGTTAAATCTTGCTATTTATATAAACCAACTCTTTCACACCTTCCCAGAAAAGGATACAATTGTATCACAACTAAACCATCTTTCACGGAAAATTCCAGTCTGTACGTTTGAATAGCGTTTTTCTCTCGCATTGTAACCAGAAATGTGTTCTGCAGGAAATGTCAGCGCTTCCTCGAAGGGCCCGAGGCCGAGCAGTGTCTCCCCGAGTGTGTCGGGTGCCGCAAGACAGATGCCTCGAACTGTTCTTTGTGTCGCGATTACACGTACCGGGATCGATGTGTGCCACAATGTCCTGATGGAACGTGAGTATTGCAATTCTTTACTGATGTTATGGATCTGAAACTAGGTATGACTCTGCTTGTCCTTCATGCTTTAGAAGTACTAGATCTATAATGATAGAAATTAGTATATAGATAATAGATTAGAGCTTATATCAAAGTCCCAATATCAGGGTAGCTATGCATATAGCTAGATCTCATGATACTTTACATGGATATTTCCAATTACCTATAATCTGAAATAGGCTACTGAATTAATTATGATCAAACAATAATTTCTGGGCCAATGAGTTTTAATATCTTGTGACTCAAAATGGGGAGCGTCGGTGTAGCGCACCTCTGTCCGAAGTTGAGCTTTAGCAAAGTTCCGGGTAGCACTGCACTGGTTATGGGCTGACGTTTCTCTTAACATCAGGAGTACGCCCAGCTCGTCTCCTCCTCGTATAAAAGAAAGTAGCCACTTATTCTCTTCATAATAAATATAACAAAAATATTCTTCATTTGCTAACTACTGCTGAAATTAAATGTACTAATTAAAATTAAATGTACACTTAAGGTGTGAAGTATATAGAAGTGTCTCTTAAACTTTGAGTCTCAAAACTTTTCAGATAATGAAGTGTAACATTTCAAACATTTACTATAGACTTGAATTTAAGCCGTTAAATATTCCTTTGAAATCCGAGCCAAATGCAAAATCAATCATGATCGTGTTCTAAAGCAAGCAAAGTACCCTTTTGAATCGATACATCGCCATTATTCAGTATTCTTCGAATATTGGATATCGGGTTGAAGCAAATTACCATGAGTTTGTGTCATTAATGTATATGTTATTGAAAAAACATTCTAAATGGTTTCTACGAAACGGTATTGCGAGAATATTCGCATATCGTCGTTCTTTCGAAAACAGTACACAATAGCATTCCAATAATAATGAAGTGTTATAAGGTATGGTAGATAATTACAGCTTATTGGAAATACACATTTCAATATTTAATTATTTTGTTTTCATGTTCGAAATGAGATTGATTTCAGAAATATTTTTCGAGAAATTTTCTTTTTAACTACTTATTATATTAACTGAAATAATAACTATGTTATACTGTGTATAACTATTATTACATATGAACATTCTCACGTACATTCAAACATGCAATGATTATTTTTTTGCTTGGTTAAGTTAATTTTGTAAATCCCATTTTATATTAAAATGTGCACTGTACTATTACATACGAGGTCGTTTTCTTCTGCCTGTCAAAGGGGCAAAATGAAGAAAGCGACGGTTTTGCGACTATGCTTAAATCTTTAAAACTACGCAATCGTTTTTCATATACTTTTTATCAGGTAGAGTGATTTAAAACAAGGGTTTTAAAAAAATGCAGGTAAAACTGCGGGGCGCGTCTGGTATAAAATAAATTATCAAAATAGTTATCTAATAAATGCTTACGTCTTAATTCCTACCACGCCAGTTCTTAGCCTCGTTATATGCTAGCTAATTTGTGGTGAAATCCCTCGTTATGTTGTTAAAAGTTTTCTTGTTATGAGAAAATATATGTGTATGTAAGGTATCATAACTTCGGCAATAAAATTTACCTTCATGGGTGTGCTGTTGAAACATTTTTAATAAACGAGACGTTTAAAATAGTCTATTTAGATATTTTACTCGTTGGTGAAACTTATAAAGACTCGTAGCCGAAAATACCTTTCGCTTATTTTATTTTTACTTCCCAAATTGCGATTTTGAAAATTTAATAAAGGATAATTTAAATTAAGCAAATTTTGGTCTTTTATCATAATTTGCCACACAAGACGCAATAAAGTCATATATTTTTTTAAATGTAATTTTCCTATGTCTGGTACCATATAATAAGTTGGTTATATAACATTTTAAATTAAAGAAACAGAAGCTTATAAGTAAGTATAATTAATATATCTTTTCAGGATAGTCTTGACAGACAGCAATTACTGCGTCACGGAGGACGAATGCAGGCATTTAGAGCGATGGCCGTTCAACAACACTTGCGTATCGGAATGTCCCGAAAATTATGCTCAATTTACCGACTCGAATGTGACATCGTGCAGGCCGTGTGTCAATTGCCATAAGGTAACGAAACCTGTCGAATACAGTAATTTGATTCGAAATAGATATGTATTTTGGACACTTCGTTCAGTGTATTGTACTGAAAGATTTTTTAAGAAGAATATTTTTCATTTATGTACCTAATAAAAAATCATAATTTTTATATAAATTGGGTCCAAAGTACCGAATTAAAAAACGTTTTAAAGTAATAAGCAGTAGGCAATTTTACATACAATTAACGAATAAGTAAAAACAAACTTCCATATCTAATTTAATACAGCTTGAACAAAGAAACTCCTGGAATAGAATTTACAACGCGGGGTCCAAAAAGTTTGTTTGTACTTACACTTATAAGCACTTAAAGCAAAGAGCTCTATTAATAAAGATAGCTTAATTTACTTTATTTAAATTATCATCATAGTGTTCTGAATTTATTTGATGCCTACTGCAAGAAATAGTTATATGCAAATATTTTAATATTATAATGTTCCAATAAAAACATTGTGTTATTTTTACAGACTTGCTACAACTTAACAATTCAGGCGTTATCGTCAATTCAGGCGGCTTCGAAATGCGTATATGTAAAAGGCTATTTGACTATTCACATAAGAGCTATACCGCAAGCGATGACTGAACTGAGATATTATTTAAAGAACATTCAGGAAGTAACCGACTATATAGTTATACGAGGCTCGATTGTACTGACGTCGTTGGATTTCCTACCAAGCTTAAGACGCATTCGAGGAGAAAATCTATACAATAGCAAATACAGCTTAGTTGTGCACGATATGTCTAATCTGCAAAGATTATTTCCTGAAAACGTCACTCAGAACCTCATAGTGGATAGAGGATCGATGTCATTTTACAGGAATCAAATGCTTTGTATGAACCAAATCGAGAGGCTGATACGAGTGTTCCCAGAAACTCCAGGTACAGTTGATATACCGCAAGGATTAAATGGATACAGCGGGAGTTGTGATGAGGTGTCTCTAAATTTGACGATCAGTGTGAAGAGTGAGACTTCCGTAGTAGCCACATTCTATCCAGAACTGACACACCCAGAAGAAGCAGATGTTCACTATACAGTCTTATATGTAAAGATACCTCATGAAATTCATATTATATCTGTCCCAGAAACGTGCAGTGAAACAGACTGGAACGCAATTAGTATTCATACTCCAGTTGGCCGTGTAGTGGAAGCGAAATTACAATCACTCCATCCAGCCACAACATATGCAATATGTATTGAAAAATATGATCCA
This sequence comes from Eurema mandarina, assembly GCA_018238005.1. Taxonomy (NCBI): domain Eukaryota; kingdom Metazoa; phylum Arthropoda; class Insecta; order Lepidoptera; family Pieridae; genus Eurema; species Eurema mandarina. The sequence continues at coordinate 9,688 of DWAJ01001955.1, read as the reverse complement.
AAACATCGACATTTGGCTCGAAGCTCAGTAAAAAAGTTCACGACATTAGTCGGAAAACCTAAACCACCCTTCATAACTGAACTGACTGCGTCGTCGTCTTCTTCAGCTGTGATTCGATGGGTAGACCATTTAGATTTTCTTCCATTTATTCATAGATATGAATTAGACGTCGAGTTAGTAGATATAGAAAGTTCCGATATTTATGCGAGAGATCATTGTTATTACAGCTTGGATGATTGGCAAGAAGATTGTACAGTTCACGCTAGAGTGATGAGACCTCCTAACAATTATGATACGAGTTGTGAATCGATGTGTGGAGTTTTATCTACTGCAACTTTAGGAGCTATGGTTGAAACCCATTTTGATGTGTGCGATGTATTAAACGAGTGTGAAAGTGACGGTGATAGACCAAAAAATATGATGATAGGTCCTTATGTTAAAAGTCTCGCGCTAAATATACAAGTAAAAACAAAGGCCTTTAGAGTTGGGGGATTGGCACCGTACCGAGATTATCGATTTAAGTTAAGAGCTTGTACGAAAAACGAGTGTAGTCAATCTGTGCGGAGCGTCGTTAAAACATTACAGTCGGCGAACGCTGATGTATCTGCAATTACGTTCCTCAGTGCAAATGAACACGGTTTTGTGTCTGTAAAATGGAATCCTCCAAGAACTATAAACGGAGTGGTATTATCTTATACAGTTGAAGTTTCCCCCGTGATAAAATTTAATGAGTACAGTAAGGTTCTGCCGCACACGGTTTGCATACCTGGTAATGTCACGAGTTTGGTTGTTAAGACGCAAATCGCGAATAAATATTTAGTGCGTCTGTGTACTAGAACTCTTTCTAGCAGCTATTCCTGTAGTGAGAAGAGCAAGGTTGTAGTTTTGACGCCGGTGGGTTCAACGTCGTGGTTGTGGGGTGTTTTATTCGGGTTTTTATTAAGCTTTATTTCGTGTATAGCGGGATTGCGATGGAAGACCAGAGCAGTTGATGATATTCCTCTAGTTGATGCAACATCCATGTATCGTAATGAAAGCGAGCCTCCAGCCATCATGTTGTCGGATTTTGCTCCCATTTATAACATTCCACTCCGAGAAACTCATTTAGACTAAGTTGTTTTGTGATAAATATACATTATATTATCTTTTAATTTTCATGTAAGATGACTAATTAAAAACAATAGATATATTACGTTTATAGATTAGGCTATAGACAAGCATTTAATATTTTAAGTTATGTTTTAATCAATTATAACCATTAGTGCTTTTGTAATAAAGCGCATTTTATATGTAAAGGGCTGTGCAAAATATTAATAAAAATAAAAATGTATATCGTGCTCGTCGTTATTCTCATCTGTTAGCTGTGTTTATAAGAATATTTATCCAATAAATTTAATATTCAATAAAAGCAGGCATTCAATTTCCTTGATGAAAAATTGCCGGTAATAAACAAGTTGATGCGAAACAAAAAGGATTCCGGCTGAGTGGACAATCCCGCCGAGTTTCATCTCCTCTAATGGAAGGTAAAGTAAATGTTTTACCAAAATATCCTTGCCATAACTTATTACTTTCGTAATTAAAAGTGGGTTCGAGTTTTGCTTGTTAATAATGCCTCAACTCTTAGAAAGGTATACTGGGGACTTTGACTTTTCAGACATAAATATTGTTAACCATTATATTATGCTGGAACTGATTTAGCCTCAAACATTTCAACTATTTTAATATGCAATATGTTTGTTTATGTGTTATAAAGAAGTTAGTTTAGTTAATGTTTTTATGCAATTTCGTTTCTGAATGAACACCGGGATAAGATTTATCTTATGTATTATCTTAACCTATCTGTATGCCTCAACTAAAATAAGCTTGGATTTGATTCGATATTTTTTGAGTGCTAGGGGAACAAACTTACTAACAGTTATAGTCACAAACTTTCACGTCCATAATGTATTTGAAGAGAATTTAAATTTTAAGCCAGTAATTAGAGACATAAAAAGTTAAACAAAAGTTTCTTAAAGTTACGAGCTGAATGGTTTGTATGCGGGTATCCTCTAATTCTCTCATTTTATATACATGTATATGGCTTATACTTCTATCACACTATACGAGACTTTGTATATATTTTTTTTATATAATAGGGGGCAAACAAGCAAGCGCGTCACCTGATGTTACGTGATCAGCGCCGCCCATGAGCACTTGCGTTGTCACGAGTGTGTTGCCGGCCTTTGTAATCTAATCTTTCCCAGTACGAAGATATAGTAGGGTGATATAACACTCTGAAAAAAAGTACTTAGACCGTGGTTAATCCTAACGTGTTTTTATATCTTATTCGAATTTTCACAAACTCATTCATGATTGGGATTTTAATCGACTCGTCGACTTTAATTTCGCTTTCTTTAATGGTTAAAGTTAACACAGAAAAATATATACGAATTCCATTTAGTAATCTATAACAGCTGATTATGCAATTCTTACGGATATTATAAAGTAAATTATTCGACAGTATGTATGTATAGAATTTTCTTACTCTTTATCCTGATACGTTTTATAACGCTGGTGCAAAGTAGAAGTTAACATCTAGTGACCTTGCGGAGCACAGTTAGTAACAATAAAGTAGCTACCCAAAATCATTATTAAAAATAATTTGTTATATATTTCATTATTAACAGGTTCAAAACAAAATTGTTATCACTACTTATTCTATTGATATATTTTGGAAATACTCAATAGTTATTAATATTATAAATTAATAACTTAGGTACTTCTAAAATCACGTAAAACATGGTCCAATGCCCTAATCTCTTATATATAATCTCTTATAACCTAAGCTCTTCAGATGTTGTTCATTGTATGAGTTGTTATGGATATCATTTCATATTATAGTAGGATGCATGAGCTTTGTTACGGAGTTTCATGAAGCGCAGATTAGATATAAAGCCAACCTAAATCCAGCCAGTCGTTATCGGTCTTAGCTAAATCTTCCCGACAACTTTAATTAGTCGCATCAAACTGGGTGAGGTGGCGTTGGTGCAATTAATTGTTTAATTTGTAGGTCTTTGTAAGTAGACATGACAAAATGACGACTATTTTTATAGTTGTAGTAGTAGCAGATGATTTAGATGCGTAGATGTACACTTTTGAGTCAAGAAACTCATCTATCCAATAATATAAACTATTACTAAGTATCGTGAATTCAGACAAGAGGATAAAATAATCATTTCATTACCATTAGATGTGCAAAGTTAGTTAGTATACCTCTTTGAAACGCCGTTAACAAAATCACATTGTTCCTTACCTCAGACTTAGCTAAGCATCAATAATTATCCACTAAAACATGAATAGTGGATTTTACATTTTTTTAACATTATATCTACACTTAGATCCTCCATCATTTAGAAGATAGGAATATGAACATATCCAAGCAGGTGGTAAAACATGGTCCAGGTTGCCATGCTAAAATAGACAATATGGTACGCAGAAGAAGACTTACCATATAAATAATTATAACGTTACCCAAAACAGCTGATAAAGAATGTCCGCCCTACCATAGGATAAAAATTATAACATTATCGAAAATAGCAGATAAAAAATGGCCACCCAAACATAGAATAAAAATTATAACATTACCGAAAACCGCAATCAAAAGTCATACATTGTCAGCAGTTTCAAAGAACATCTCGCTTCACGTCATAAATGACACAAGATAGCGTTCGCTTGCCAGACCGCAAGTTGCATCTGCAGTAGAATGAATGATCGTAATTACACAAGACCTTATCGAGCGTTGCTAAATCTTTCAGACAACTTTAATTAGTTCTATCTAACATCGTATGCTAGTTTTGATGCAATGTTTGTACCTAGGTAGTTTAATCATTATCCTCATTGGAACATGGAAATAAATTTGTTCTAGACAGAAGAAACATAAGGATAAAAGCTTTGTAAATTTTACAGAACTGCATTTGTTTAAAATACAATCCATAGGCAAGAACTCTATAAATTTCTATTTAGCAATTGAAATTAACACATGCGTAGAATAATGCCGGATTAGGTTTAGGATTTAGGATATTAATGATTATGTATTCCCATAAAACACGATATTATTAGAAGACAGTTTGTATAAATATCAAACTCTATGTATAGGTCGCGTCATTTATGTTTAGCGCTGGACGAGAATAGCTGCGCATCGGTAGAAACGCGCTCGTAATTGACGTATTGGTGCGAGAAAGACAACACGACTGGGACAACCAATCAACGCTCGCGCACCCGACAATCACGCGCCCCGCGTGCCGCGCCGTTACCTCGATACCTTATTTTTGACTTCTGCGCAGGTTTCGTTCAGCGCTTAAGATTCGTGACGCGACGTATACCATTTGTTAAATGACTATAATTAGTCCCAAATAGAATCATTAAGTAAGTCAGAGTTCTACGTCATAAAAGACGCGAGATAGTGTCGGGGCGACCGTTCTGCCAGCAACTTGCATTCGCTGCAACAAAATGAATGCTTATAATTACGGCAGACGTTATCGGGCTGCGCTAAATCTTGCAGAACTTTAATTAGTTATATAGACCACTGTGAGGCGGCGAAGTAATATCGATAGTCATTTGTGTGACTCCAATTGGATATATTTTATATTAGCTGTAGATAAAATAAATGAATACTGTATGTATTTATTAAACTTTTATGTTCAGTGGTTTTCTTAGAAATAGATATAAAACTCGGTTGACGCTTTTCTTTACCGAAAAAGATTTACATATTGATTGTTTATATTAAGTATCTAGTAATACGGTTGGTACTCGTAAGACGTAAATCTATTAAACGTATTACGCAATAAGTAATAGATGTTAATTAACATAACAATACAATCTGTATTCTTATATATAGAAACTTCTAGACGGTAAATGGCGGGCATGTGGCTGTAAGCCATTACTTTCAGACAACTATTTGCGAGTATATATATATGAAAATCAATATACATAAATATTTAATTAGATATACTCGTATTAGGTTTTAAAACTAAGAGTAGTGCCAAATATTGTAGTTAAATTAAATTTTCGCTTAAACATCGTCCATTTTCTCTTTTGTAAAGCTACTAAAACTTTTCTCCGTGCGCATGTTTATAACTTGTTCACTATTTGTCTTCAAACTTGAGAGTCGGCCAATAAAGTTCATATATGACTTCGAGTACCATATTTGAGTTTGGTAAATAGATTTCTGCAGCTAAATTCTATAATTTATATTGAAGATCTGAAAAACCTTTGTAATATTCTCGTTATATTTATATACATTATATTATACAGTATTATTTGACAAATAAATTAATAAAAAACGAAATTATCGGACGAAGAAAATGATCAATTAGTTAAACGTAATTATTAATTAAGATCTTATAAGATCTTAAGAATGTTTCGACATTCTTCAGTCGGGAATGTAGAGTGAGTTGTTTTACATATGACAAAAGTTTAGGGAAATGATAATTTTTAGAGATCCCTAATATAGTTCATGTTAATATTAATAAGTAACCTGAGTATGTAATGTAATAAAAAAGTTTGATAGGTAACTATTTTCTATATTTATTTTACGATCGCTAAATGAACAGTACAAAACGAAAATATACCCAATTTATTATATCTTATCTGGCATTTCAGCTTATTACAACAAATGGCCGAAATCAATTTAACTTATAAACCACATCACAAACTAAAATTGTACCTGTCAGTATTTGAAACTTTTTGCCAACGTAGACTTTCGTTCGTATTACTCTAAAAGATTCTTGGGAGATTGCCAGGGCTTCTCTTTGAATAAGCTGAACTATTTAAGCGTTATCGCTTATGTAACCCTATCATTTATTGGATAGGATCAACAGATTCTTGAGCGTGCTTCGTATGAGGAGAAGGCCTGGGCGAATCCTTGACGTCGTACTTGCGCGACTAAATGTTGAGGTGAGAAGACTGATATTCATTTGAATATTTGCTTCGTGATATTTTTTTTAGGTGAAAGGTGTAATTTATGATTTAACTAAGAGTCGTAATCGAAGGAACATTGGATACGACAACGTGCTAAGTCAGTCCGTCAGTATTTAAAGAAATCTTAAATATAAATATATACTATGTGTGTGTGTGTGTGTGTATAAATAACGCACGTAAAATCTAAACTCTATCCGACGTAGTTTACAGTATTCAAATAATGCATAACACACAATCAGAGAATGAGTTGCACAGACGAATTATCCAGTTCAAGACTCCATTAAACACAAACAAAGATGTCACCGCAAACTTTTTGCATTACCCACCAGCCATTTTGACTGCTCAATTTTGTGCAGATCTCATTACAACTTCCTATAGTTTAATTGGCTAGACCGACGCTCACAGAATGGTAACAACGTGTCCAATTTAAATGTAACCTTCGCCCGTTTTATTGTTGCAATATTACCTCTGATTTCAGTGCAGGTGCTATGAAATATGTAGGTCTCTGTATGATGGTTGTATGCAACATTGTCGCGTTAGTTGTATAACTAAAATTGTTGTTTTCAGCGTTTGAACGCATGAAATTGTATGAATGTAGGTATCTTATGCGCGCCTGTGTTTGGTGTTTACTGGTTCCGCTTTAATGTTACAGACTCATTTGCTGTTGAAATACGACGCAACATTGACGTTTATTATTTTGAGTGGGAAATTCAACGTGCTTTACACATCTTTGAAATGTAACAGTCTGATTTTAGACAAATATATATGCTAGATACAGCTTTAAAATAACGGTATTAACAAATAAGCACATTAAGTTCTTTATAATAAAATTAATACCTAATTTCGAGTATTCACTGATGGAGTTTTAATAATGTTCAAATCTCAAAGCTTTTGTTCAAATACCCACTTTATTTTCATGCTGCGATTACAGTTTTCAGAGGATTATAAAAAGAGGAATGAAACCTTTCAATATCGACTGTTAGTACTTGTGAAACTAACAAAGAAACATTGGCTTATTTTGCATTTTCAACAGAATATTAAATCGCAAGCTTTGTTCTTTAAACTTTTATATTTCAGGAGCAGTGAGCAAGTTAAATATCAAGTTGCTATGTGTGGTATATACGCGATAGGCGAGGTTTATTTTTTGTTACTTTTATTGGGATGAGATGTGGCTGAATTCATTCGTTTTTATTTCATTTTATATTCTATATTTGGAAATTATTTTCTATTGTTGAGAGGAAGATTTGATGGCGCAATGCCATATTCCTAACCTAGTATGCTCAACGAAGCCCGAAATGTTAGGTAATACGTTCTGAATCTAGAAGACACTACGATAAATATAAATAAAATTGACAAGAATTTTATAATGTTTTTTATAGTGGGAATAACTTGTTGTATCTCATGAGGAGTTTGATGGATTTCTATAGACCAAAACACCATATTTCTGTCTTACCTCATCATGCCATCATGGGCATTTTTAAACTCTTGCCTTGTATAATAAATTATTGCAGGACATATATAAAGGTCATCTATATCATATTCTCTCTCTATGGTACACTTGAAAATGGGTAGAATTGCATGCCAAATAAAAGCTCCTAAAAATAAATTCCCTATACCATTCCTTCTAGATCTCAATCATAATATAACACCTTTGCTTTGAACCACCGCTGCATATCTGTCTTACTTAAACAACAACAAAAGTTGGCTTACCTACTTATGTCACTTGGCGCAAATGCAGTTGGCTGCGTTCTGAACACGCTTAATAAAACTTTGGACTAGCTACATCATCATCTGTAAGGGAATTTATTCTTATATAACTGAGTTTAGATTTAGTGTTGTTCTTATATACACAATATAAACAAATGTCCTCGCTTTTACGTTTGATATGAGTAGATGACGAAACTTACTTTCAAACCTTTTAAATTAAAAAAAAATTCTAATTCCTAATAACCTTGTTAATAAAAATAAAACGCCTATCTCAAAAACCGATTTATTCTAATCAATGTACTGTATCATTCTGCATTGTTTACAACGTTAACCTGTAGTACTAGAGCATTAAAGTTATGTCAATGTAAATATGTCCTCATGCTATTGGAACTGGAATTTTCTCGAAACAGTTTACAAACTCTAAAGAGATATAAAGTTTTAAAATGTATTCAATTAAATGAAATATCATGTATACGAAAAAACAAGCAGCTTCATTGCCTTCATTAATGATTCATACTTCTCAAAGATCCATATTAGCCGAAACATGAACCGTTTTCCCCTAAGTAAGACAGTCAACTTATAATACCAAGGTTTATGCACCAATCGAACAACAACTACGAAAATTAGCATCGAAGTATTTACTCCTCAACACCGCAGGTAGTCACTTATCATGCATATAGTAAATTAGTGTAATCCAATTACTAACTTCTACCCGTCTGCAAAGTTGTGTATTAATGCAAATGTTTAGACAGGAATTTGGATTATTCAAACAGCTCGCATAAATGCAATTTACATTTTGATTCAGGTTCGTTTAATCGTTGAATTGTGACTTTTGAAACAGTTTAAAAGAAAGAAAGACAGTAAGAAAGAAAAATTAATTTATTCCAGAGCAGATAAAAAATACACAAGACGTATTACGTAAAAGGTAAACAAATAAACAACAAACGTGGTTAGGAGAAGTTTAAAAGACAGTGTTACCCTGGAAAAGGCATGTGCCGGTGGTTTTTTATTTAAATTTGTTTTTTAAATTTCAAAGCTTTTTCGAGTTTCCAAGTTTTTTAAAGCGTTAAAAAGCCTCTTCAAATAGAAGAACTTTAAATTCCCACCGAAATAGAAAAATTATATAAGCACAGATAATAAAAGACGATTATAGACAATGCCGTTTATCGAGAATTCTTTATGTATGTAGAAAATCAAAAACATTTATTAAGCAGGCATTTTGTGCTTGGAAAATTTAGGTTTCTCAAGTAAATAACAAACACAATATTATGTGATATTTCACATGACATTTGTTGTACCTTTTGTGAGAGCTTAAGAATGTCTTGACACGCTCTCGCGAGATTGGGGTCAATGCTTCCGTTCGCCTCAAATGAGAAAAAACTTTGTCCTGAAAACTTTCATTTTGCTAAAGAAAAACGGGCTTTCGCTGTTTAAAAATGCTTAAAATTCATGTGGTTTTAAAATTGCAGGTATGTAGTATGCTTTTTGTTTTGTGTATTTGCGTTTTGGTATAAGCCGGATTTCCGTAGGTAGGAAGTTATTAAATTGTAAACGTAATTGGCTTATTCGAAATGTTCAAATTATATCATATAAACACATTTGATCCGTAAAGCTTTATAATTAGCTCCAACGCTTTAAAATTTAACGAGAATAAATTAAATGAACATCAATCACTTATCATTTCATAGTATAAAACTATGTCGCTTTCTTCTGTCTTTAGCTATTAAATCTAAATAAATATTAAATCTTGAAAACTGCACAACCGATTTTCATGCGGTTTTTTTATCAGATAAAGTGATTCAAGAGGTTTGTTTATAAATACCACTAGTCAAGTCAAGTCAGTCAAGAATAAAAAAACATTCAAATTCAAAAATTCTTAAACATTCTTAAACATTCTCAAACATTCTTAAGCGGTATTCTTTAATCCTCTCTGAGCCTCTGGCTTTTATATTCAATAATTGCTTTGACCTCGGAATTTTCCCTAACAGCTTAAAAAAAGCTATCGTTCATCCCATTTATAAAT
>DWAJ01001954.1:0-19607 GCA_018238005.1 Eurema mandarina | reverse complement strand
TGTTTCTTTTACTTTAAAAGCGATTCGCTAACATAGACGTTTCACAACCCCATCCGATTTTTTGTTGTATGAATCACTTTTGACAAAATTTTTATTCCGCTTACTTAGCTTACAAGAAAACGTCGACAAGGAACAAGAAAAACCGACGACACGAATCGATTACATAACAAAGATGTTACAGGCATAATAAACTAGGAAAGAATTTGTCAAGTCACAAGACTTACTCGTATTTGAACAAAGCAATGACTTTTACAAGTCTATCAGATAGAAGGCTATAATGTTTTCACAAAAGTTAATCTTTCAGCGAGTGTCGAGTTTGAATAAATCTTTTCAAAGCCATTACCTTGACACTTGATGCCGACCACGCCAGTGTGGAAACCCAAATAAATCTTTATATAAAATTGTATTGCATAAAGCTTCAATATACTAAATTGAAATATTATAATTATTTTAGAATAGATTTTTTTTTAATTTATGCTTTAATAATCTTATATATTTATACTTAGCTATTTTTGAACGAGTCCTAACCATTTCATTAGAATTTTCCAAGTCAAGTCTAACATTTGAATATTATTTGAATAAGGTTTAATATATTGCTTTGTTCGTTAAAAAATATGTATCGTTGTTTCGCAAGACTGTTTTTAAAGAAAAATATATTAGAAATATAAATATTTAATTATAAAAAATTTAGGAGGGGTATACAGATTTTCATTGAACGAAGTAAGATAAAACTTGCTAGGAAATGTATTTTAACAAAGATAATATAATTACTTTCATACAATAAGCCTGATTGTATTTTTTCCTCGAGCCAATATAAGTTGTTTTTGATTTAATGTAATTTTATATCAGTTAGAGAAAACTTTTACTGAAATTTATATTTTGTTGACGAGCATTTTATCATTTCTTTTTATCAATAGAAGGTCCGTATAGTTTTAAATCTGTAGATTGTTTAAATTGTATCTCCAATCAAAATTCCACAGTAACCACGAAATATGAAAAGATCACGGTCGATTTTTTCTTTATTTTCACAAAGGATTTTATGATTTGAATTTTTGTATCAAAAATCGCCTCTGTCTGTCTCGCGTCAACATGAACAATTCAAGATAGATTGACTGAAAAATTTTCATGGATGACTAACACGCCACGAATAAACACAACAATTATTCTGTAGTATCATATTTTTAACGGACACCATTAATTTATATATTTTGAAATAGTGTTGATATATAAAAAGGTCGGTGACCTTTCCAGCAAGCCTCTTGCTCAATTACCCGTAAAACCTCACCACACCTCCCCATGAACAAATCCATAGAAGCAATAACTCAACCTACGACTTGTAGTTTTCGTATACGATACGTACAAGTTTCCAAACTTAAGTTATCTCAGATAAAATGCTGTTTTACGACGTAATTTTGTGAAGCTCCCATCTAACCTCTCAAAGGCTTATATATCATATGGGGGTTGAAATTTTCTTTGTATATGTTTACAGTAAAAAGAAGAGCGTATTAAAGTGACAGGTATAGATCAGTCAACTTGATTTACATTACCTTAGTAATACATTTTTCTACAATGATAGTACCGTGTATGTTATTATACAGTTGTAAATTTATATAATAGTAATGAAAAAAGGGAGAAAATTTTTGCCAAGTACAAAAAAGCCTTATCATTTAGTCTAAACTTTAAAATTTTCATAAGTAAAAATGTGAAACGTAAATATTTAAAAAATTAAACTCATGGTACATCAAAAATTGTATGCTATTAATTATTATTAAATTTATAATTTCTTAATCACACGCAAATCGATACAAATCCAAACAGAATATACTCGTATTCTGGTAACAACATTTCAAACACAAACTTAACAGCAGCGGTCGTCAATTACTTTAAAGGTTTAACTAAAATCCACACCAGTACGTGTTCTTACATAAATTATACCCGACATATCTTGGCTTTCAGACTTTAACGACGTCGAAATAATTACTTTATTATAATAACAATTACTGACGGGAATCGTTTAGGGACTTCGCTTTACGTGTAATTACCTGTTCTACTGATCTTCATTATGCGTAACATAACATAATGCCTCTTCTCTAAAGGGTTGTAGGCAGAGACGTATCAGTATAATAAAAGTATATATTAAGAGAAACTTTGCAATCCTTAGAATTATTATATTGTTTATTAGTTTTTTTTTTTTTCATAGTACCTACCTACTACTAAGATTTAATCAATTGTGACTTCTTAATTAAAAAACTAATTGTTTTATCGAAGATAAATCATTGTCTGAATCAGCTCTCTCATGCGGTATTTCCGATGAATTAAAACGTGGGGTGCTCTAAGAAGAGAGCGGTACATCTTGATAAAAGGTCGGCAACCCACTCCAGAGTTGTCAAGCTCTGCGAGTGTTCATGGGCGGCGATGACCACTTACCATCAGGTGCCTCGCCTGCTCGTTTGCCTATGTTATAAAAAAATAAAAATAAATGTTATTACGAATATCTTTCCTCCTGCTTTTTGTTGATAACTTATGGATTTTGAAGTTTAAAAATGGTATTTTAATGACTCGGAATGGGTCAGCAAAACCACCTATTTGGCGAGGTGCCAACGATCTGCGGCAGTCACCGTCAACAGATTTTTATAAATTATCTATAATTTATTACTGCAAACCCTTAGTCGGGGTAGCGGGTCTACCGCATACTAGGTTTTTTGCGGAACTTTAAAAGGCCGATTTCATTTCTTATTAATACAATTTATTCGGATTGGATTCCGTATAGAAATGATAATTATACCTACTGGATACAGTTACGGATACGGATATGAAATTATTTTGGATTATCCGTTAGTTTCGGATAGTTTCGGTTACGCATATTACAATTTTAAGGAATTTCAAAAATCAAATACAAATAGCTAATATAATGGTTTTATTAATATGTCACCATTTGGTAGGAATTACAATCAGTCTGTGAGTAATTACTCATAAAGTGTTTCAATTAGGCTCCACCCCTATCCTATATTATCCGAAACTTTTATTTCGGATTCGGTTACGGTTACAGAATTCCCTAACATCCCTGCAATTGATATAATCCACAAGTTCCAGAAATAAGCGGGTTTAAAACAAAAGTAAATAAATAAAGCGTTTTATTAATAAGATGAATATTTAATGTATTAAAAATGAGTACTGCAGCACGCTCATTATAATTTATTACACAGTTGAATAAGAAGATCTCAGTTCTTTGCTTACAAGCTCTTTAATTAACTATCAAACTAACAAAGGAGAAGAAAGATTTTCTATTTGTCTTGGATTCAGACGATCTCGTTATAACGTTTACGTTAAAATTTTCTTCTGTCAACATCTTAGTACTTTCTGCAGTTATTCGTGGCGTTAGATAAAACTCAGGGAAAACCGTTGGGGAAGAGTTGCCTGCCAATTAAATTAAGTGTCGAACGATCAAAGCGTAGTTACGTAAAGTCTTTCGTTAAATCTTGTCGTCGCGATAAAGTTTACCCTTTTTTCCCGACTGGCTTGAACTCCCAGGTTAACAGGATAATAGCTTACTACATTGTAAAGCATTACTGCATTAATTAACTATAATGAAGAGTAGCGTCAAATATGTTGTTTAATAGCTAGGCTATATACATACGAGTAATATTCTTATAGACACACTTTGTTATCGTGAAAGTATCACTAAACAATTATGCATCAAAGAGGTGTTATGCTAAAAATAATAAAAAAATTAAATACAGATAAATTAGTAATCAAAACTACTATAGTTTCTTTTACCAACATCTTGTCTTTTTTCTTTAATGGATTTGCAATATCCACCGTAAAAATAAGACAATTATACGAGTTCTATCTTTTTGGAAAACTGTTTTCTTTGTTTCTTGTAGGAATTTACAATAATTATAACAAGTATGGCAGTAGTTTTTTTTTAAATTATAACTGTCTTGTGTTTGCTCAGTATAAACATTATGCCAACAATTATAAAGTTATATGACGTCACACAAGTAATATAAGGGTCAAGTCAAGAGCGCGTGCATTCGCTTACATGTTGACATATCTCTCTAATGCTGTAATTCTACTCAATTTCCTAGTCCTTAACGTTTCTAGCTAGCGCAGGGCGATGGAGCGGGGCTATTCATTTCCTTACTATAAACTACTTCTGATATATACTACCTATATATACACTAGTTTTCCTAATCTATTTTAATCCGTAGTAATATTATGTATGTGAAATTTTTTAACGATATTAGTTACTCTTCATGCAAAAACGACTTAAATAATAAATTTGGTTAGAGTGCATTGAAACATTAACGATGCACAAGAGAATTGCACCAATGGGTATACATACACGAAATCTACATAATTACGCAACAGGTAAACAAATTTATTAGCAAAATAGGTGTTAATCGGATTTCTAGTTGGAAGTGTGCCAAAACTCTCGTGTCTATCTTGTACAACAAACTGTTTCACACACAGGTAAAGTACAAAAATCCAATACAGTGTCTTTCTTCCACAGACCATACGTAATCTAACATTTGTTTATTTTATCTGTGTATTTCTTTTATTCGCTCTTAATTTGAATTTTTAAACGGGCACCAAATAGATAAGATCTCTTTATTAGATTAGATTTATAATTAATTTTATAGATACAATTAATATAAAACATTTTATGTAATAACAATTTTTTTCTGTATGAAAACAATACAATACCTCTGGGCATAGCGTTGAGAAAAATATTGAAGGTTTTTGCAATAAAAACGTTCATAATAAACAGTAGTACGCGTGCTATTATTTTGCACTTTGCAGATATGAAACATTATTGTGGCATTCTCACTCCCATTCACTTATACGAAGTATTATTGCTATAGAAATTCAATTTCTTTTATTGTTATAATATATTATACTATCTCGTGCGTCGTTGTGCTTATTATGAAAATAGATCACCGAACTATGTCACAGTATGCATACTTATATTTTAATGATTTACTTTGCACTGAATATTGATTATTGTTGTCGAGTATAATTTAGCTACGAGGAAGTTAGATATCTCACATTATACACACGTTTTAGAGATATCTTCAATTTCAGGATTATCGCATATTATGTCACGATTTTATGATAGTCAAGACGTGATGTTTAATTGAAATAAATAGACAATCACGAGACAGTATTTCATAAGCGTTTGAGTTTTGCAAGAGTGCACGAAACTGTTATACAAAAGCGAATGCAAATTACATTAAAAATTGCCAACTAAAAGTCATTACTAACGGACAGCTCAGTCACAGATGGCTAGTTCCCAACTAGATTTCAACGGAAAAATTGGGATGGAGTTTTTCTTCTTTAATGAGGGTAGCTTGGCCCAGCTCGGCTTCACCAAGTTTGTATTGAACGAGAACTTTGTCAATAAACACCGTTTCCTGCTCTTAGTGACCGTGATGGCGCGACGTGCTTCAAAACTATTGAATAAGTAGAGTATTCTTATTTAAAACTGAGAAACTTAAATGTTTATGCGAGCAGCCAGCTCCGTTTTAATCCGGTTAATTTTACTGCATATTTGCTACGTTCACCAAAATACGCTCTTATTAAATGATTGGTAAATACATGCAATGAAAAGAAAAATACAGATGGAATACACGATGTCATCGTCAAAAAACACCGAAAAATATGATACGAGAAATCTCCAAAGACTTTACATTATGTCGCTAAAGCAAATATTATACAAACGGGAAAGGAAATAAAAAGGTGTTTCTATTGTACATTATTCACGAATGTGATTTAGAATTCTCTTCGCTTTTTGTTGTTCCTCTTTTTAGTCGGTATTGTTAGTAATAAATAAGGCAAATTTATCCTTCAAAAGATATTTATGATACTTATGCTTTGTGTGCATTTAGTCCTGTTCCCGAACTAAACCTATAACTAGTGTATACTACACTACATACACTTAGTGTTTTCATATGAATATTTTAAAATGATCTTGATCTCATGAACGTGAAATGCTTGCATTAATAGGTGTTGATTTTTATAGACGATTGAGATCAGTACATAGTTTGAAGATGTATAGTATTTAAGAAGAATGTGAGTACTGTAATATATTAAAAACAAATATAGCCTCCATAAATTTAGTTCTTTCTAGCAATTCATACATTGAGATAGCACATCCTCGAATCCATACAATATCTATTATTTTAAAATGTAACATATTTAATATTATTCTTAAGCATTCATTTATCCGTCTATGTTTGGCACTCTTTGTAGATATTATATTCATTTTGTTAACATTAAGGTGAAATAAAACTTCCGCTCTGAAATTTTCACTAAAGCTATAAAATAGTTTAAAATAACATTTTATGAAAAATGCATTTGAGGCGTCTTAATTCTACAGAATTTCCAACCAGCATAATAGTCCAGCGTAAAGAACTTTGCTTTAATTTAAATTATAAAGCTTTCGTTTGCTTTAGATAAAACGAGAGTGGACACTTTCATAATAATTTAAAATTTTCACAGTAGCTCGTGGTTTTTTATTTAGAGCATTTTAGTGAATGTGCGCTAGAATAAATGATATTTACTCTACACTTCTGACCTTTTGCTCGACAAAAAAATGTACAACATATTGTTCCGGCGCAAAAAGTTTAACACAACATCCGAAACCGCTGTCCTTTCATAATATTTAGCTTGCTCGATTGAAATAATTGTATCTGGCCCCTATGCCTACAATGTTATTTTACGAAAGATAATTGATTTTATACAAACATTCTCCAAATTGCGTCTATTATTTGAAGAAGGTTTTTTATAATTTTATTAAGTAGAATTACGTATTCTATATGTCATTTGTTTACGCAACATTTCATCGTGTCAGTAAAAACCTATTGAAAAACACGAATTTGTTGGAGTATTATTAAGCTATTAAAAATGACAAATGAAACGGAAACAACCAGTTATATGAAACTACATAGTAAAATATTGATTTAAATGCAAATTGTCATACCAACTTCTCATTTATAATAAAAGCTTTAACTAGTTTCATACTCCGGTAATTCCAATTCCGATTTATGGTTACGAGTATAAGATAGCAAATGACATCAGAAGTATTCTCAAAGTACACTTCGTCAAGTCTTCGTGACATTACATCAAAGAGGGATTTACTTTACCATTCCCGTAGATCTAAATCAAACGTATCGTTTCCGCATTCCTCGTATCCCAGAAACGGAGCTTTTAGTATTTTTCCCACAGCGGTTTACGACCGCAAAAACGTTCCCGAACTGAGGTCGCCCAAATAAAATGGAATATTTTTACGGACCGCAGCAAACTTTTTTAATGTCTAGCGATCTGTCTTTGTAACTGTGGACAAAATACTTTCCACGTAAACAAATGGTCGTTAGAATTATTTGTTTTACAGAAACTCTTTACTTTGGATTCCATTACGCTTAGATGGAAACCTAAAAAAGCGATTTATATGATATTTCTTCAGCCACATTCATAATAGTCTTATTTGCGTTGTAATAACATAGATATGCAATACCTTGATAAAGTACGCCATCTCTCATCTAATAATAAAAATAGTAAATGTTAAAACTGGAGCCAGGCCAAATGTTTGAATGGCTGTGACGTATTCAGATCACCTGTTGTGATGCATGTGTATGCGATGGCATATGCTCGATGCGCCAATTTAGTTTGAAAACTGATGAAAATATTACTAGTCTGAAAAATGTTTTATATCTGCTTTCCTGACATACATTTGGAATTGATATAAAGTTATTTTAAAAATGGAATATTTTATTTGATAACAAAGCATCGTTATAGATTGTAGAATATGATGTTTATTCTTAATTCAAATTTTAAAAAACAAGGTATCGTCAAAAAGATTGTTCATCATACGTTAACCCGATTTTTTAGTATTATAAAATGTATCGTCTTAATAATTAATAAAAATAATATTTAATCCGTAAAAAAAATATTTGCGTTTAATCAAGATGTTTTTTAATAAATATATAACCATCCATATTTAATAAGTTACATTGACAATTTACTTTAAATATGTACCAGGTAAGCATAAACTATAGTATGTATCATGTCATCGTTACAAACTACGGCGTAACACGTGTCAATGCAAGACTGTTTGGCTGCACTTGTGGCCAAGATTGCATCGACCGGCTCCACTGACCCAGTCTACATCTGTGCTCTAATCACGAGCACTTTGGAACATTTTAAAGTTGTTTTTAATTAACGAACCGTGACATTTCTTTGTGGTTATAAGAATTCAAAAATGCTACAACGGTTTAGTGAACGACATTCAAAATAAGAATGTGAAATTAAAGTTGTAATGCAACGGAACGTATAATCTCATTGTACCTGTGCCACTTTAACGCGGAAAATATCCTCATAAAAATGCACGGCAAGTATCTTTTATACTTTTAACTTCAACAGCTATTTACCAAGAATAGTTTTCGGCGGCCCCTATTTGCTTAGGTCGTAAATGTGAATCGTGAACTTTTCTCTTTCAGAATTTCAAGTTATAGTTTTAGGGCTGTTGGCGTTATGCAGCGCCGCGGATGGAGCTTTTAGAAATTTTATTATGCTGAAAAAATCTATACCTATTGGTGAGTTGAGATCATTGTTTCAAACCGAATTGTGTGATTCATATGTTACTCATGTTACAATCGTATATTGAGTGTGTTTTCTCTATTACATACGTTAAACGAAGTTCAAAGGCCGCATTTGATGGTTTGAGTTTTGATCATATATTAATTAAAGTCCTGTTATTACAGCGTTATGTAAAATTTTGTCGCATACAAATTAACTTTATCCATACTTCCACACTTATTACTTATATTATAAAAAATGCGAAAGTAACTCTGTCTGTATTTCCATCACGCTAAAACTACTGAACCGATTGGAACGAAATTTGGTATACAGGTAGTCTAAAGCCTGGGGAAGGACATAGGCTACTTTTTTTTTAAATCTACCCCCAAAAGGTTGCACGAGGGTTTGGAACTTTTTATAATTTTACGCTTTCACGGCCAAACCGTTGAACCGATTCTAATGAAAAATGGTACACAGATGGTCTAGAGCCTGAGATAATACTACATAGGCTACTTTTTAACTGGAAAAAAGGGTTATAAGGGCGAAAGGGGGGTCAAAGCTTATATGAAAGTCCACGCGGACTGAGTCACGGACAACAGCTAGTCTTTTATATTTTTTCCTTTTGTTCCTCTTAATCCTTTAAATGTTCCTTAAAATGTTTATAATAACAAAATTGTAATACAGGTGTCATCCTGCCAACCAATACGGTAACAGAAGTGGCGTTTGCTTCAGCTCTGGCCCGAGCTTCAATGGAAAGCGAAAAATACAATTTTGTTATGAATATTAAATATGCCCCGTACGGCGATAGTTTCGCAGCTTCGAAGGCAGGTCAGTTATCAGTTATCACTCAGTCAAAAATCGTTGACCGTTATCTGTTAGAGACGAATAAATTTTCATCAGAAATTAGTGTTTAGGACCAGAAAATTTTTTTGCTTACTGGTGTACATGATTACTTATACCTAAAAACAAACCTAAAAACAGTCAATCTTCATTTTTATTACTTATTGCATACTATTTCATTTATAAAACATTGATATGAAATGAAAAAACTCAGACGCTGCTTGTATGAATATAGTATGAAATATTGTATAAAAAATATATACAATATTAACAATATTGAAACACATTTTACTTTGTAACTACAAACAAGCTTTAATACATATTCTCTTTACGTCAATTCAATTACGGTACAATATTTATTAACGAGCATTTTAACAAACTTTTGAAATTAATGGTTAAAACTGGTTACATTCATGTTATTAAGCTCAATTCTTGATTCATTGAGGCGTATTTTATGACCTAAATATTAAAAAAAAACTAATAACAGCCTGTACAAAAGACTCCTGTACATTTCTCCTATTTAATGAAATGTAATGGATTTCCCCAAACTTAATTAATGTATATTGGAAGCAACAAATAAAAGGCTTTGAAGCTATTGACAATTTCTCAGATTTTTGCGGTAAAAATCGCCAATAAATCTTTTGATTAAAATCTTGGACAGTTTAAAACAAATAAAGTACATGTCGACAGATAACAAATACAATCGTTATTGATATCGCTAAGCCAGCTATTAAAATAAAATACTACGTAAATTTTAGTGAGAAGTAGGCATTAGGATGTCCAAATATTTTAATATGAATTTGCTTCACAGCTTGTGAACTCCTAAGTGGAGGAGTGATCGCAATCTTCGGGCCCACTGACCCATACTCAGCAGACGCTGTCGAAGCCCATTGTCGAAACGCCGGGGTGCCTCATATCCAAGTGAGATCAACTTTTAATAGCATTTACCGTATGTATATGAGTCAATCTAAGTCTTCGCAGAATGCCCGAATTAGCTATAAGGGTATTATTCTTCGAATATTCTAGTAGCAAAGCAAAGTGTAATTTATAATTAAAAATCTAACCCAAGCATACATTTATCACACGAGAATTTATGTTGCAAACATAAAGAAATACTTTTACATATGTCGAGAGCGATTTCGTTTAGGTAGATTCAGCTTAGGTTATATTTTTAATTATAAATTACACTCTATATGCTTTACTACCAGAATATTCGAATAATAATACCCTTAGCTATAAAGCTAATACGGTATTTTTGGTATTTTGGTATGACACATCTCATTAGTGTCTACGATTTGGAGCTCGTTCAAGGTAATTGTCAAAATTATAACGTTTGCTCAATTAAAGAATTTTCAAAAACAGACTACACTATTTACACTAAGTGCCATAGATTGGAAAAATATGATAAACAAGAATAATTAATTAATGTTTATTATACATTGCTTACTTTTTGGTTTAAGTTACCTATAAATTTGTACGATATTATTAGATTAAAAAAAGGAATATTAATTACGTACTTTTTTTATAATTTGATATACATATCTAAATCAGATACTAATATTATCTGTATTAATTAACAAAGACCAAGAAATATATAACAAAACTCTTTACTTTTGGATAAATGTTAAGAAGACAGTATGAAACCTTTTAGTATGTAAGTCGTATTCTTGAAAACTTTTTCGTAAGCACTTTCTAGCGTGGAAAACTCTTATTGATGATATTTTTCGTAAATAAGAAAGCAATAGTACGAGATATTTTTAATTAAAAGTAATTGATTGGATATCGAGCTTTTATAAATGAATCTGATGATGAAATATAAAAGTTTAAAAAACCAACTGCGTGCGTCCCGTTTTACCTACGTTGTTTTGTTTCGAAGCTGAATATTGTATAATATAATATATTGTTTCAAATCTCAGCTAATTTCATCCGTTACTTTATACATGTTAGAAAACAAACTATTATAAGATATAATAAGGATAATTTATTTTTTTGCAATTCTCTGTAAGGGCAAACCAAAAATGTTTATTTATTTAAAGAAAACTGGGTATGTGTTGCCAAACTCGTTTAAATCGTGTTATTTGTATTTTGGCAATCGTATATGCGGTGGTCGAGGTTACTTTTAAAGTCTAGGCGTAGATGCTATAAAATAGTTTCATGCATTGACTTAACCATAAATGAAGTAATAAAACGTACAAACAACTATAAACGTTGTTTATCATTATTAGATATTTAAAAAAAATCTCCATTACGAGTATTACTTAAAAGTAGTTAAATTCTTTAGATGAGATATTTTGTAGTATAATTCTATGTATGCTAAGCAATTTTAAAATATGTACTAGTAAGCTACAATATCAAAACATACCCGATATTTTTCCATAGATATACATTTTTTCTATCGTAAATAGCATAGGGGTCGATGTTATTGAATATTCTTGGAAGAAATATCATAGACCGCTTATTACCGCAAAAAACTCTTATACTAAAACAAGGTTTTCGTCCAGGCTGTTTGGCGACCACCACCGGTGAGGAGTATATCCCATCCGTCACCTCATAGCATTAACATATACCCCGAGGCTGTTGAACTATCCAAGGCTGTTGCGTTTTACATACATGACAATGACTGGAATAGCTATACACTTTTGTATGATGACGATGAAGGTAATTTATGTTCTTCTTTATTCCAATAATGGTTGACGTAAAACTATCGCTATTGAAATAAAGTTTAAAAATTACAGTAATAACTGATAAGATCACAGTAATTACTAAATAGTAATCAAAACGTGTAAATACTCGTTTTTATCTCAAATCTTCAAAGAGCACCTATAGGAAACTATTGTTTTCAAAACACCATGAATATTCAAAAGTGTTACTATATATAGATACCTTTGACTTCGTCTTATGATAATATAAGATATATAGATAAATCGAAGTCTTAAAAACATTTGTTTTGCGTTTATTATAAACTTAATCCAACTAAGTCCAATCTATTTAGATTGGTGTCACTCTAAATATTGACATCGAAACTCGCCTTACGTAACGTCACCCCGTCAATATTGTTACAGGGCTAATTCGATTGCAGGAAGTCCTCAAACACGCAGACCCGACGCACAAGTGGTTAGTGAAGCGTCTGAAGCCAGGCGAGGATAACAGGCAATTGCTGAAGTCTATTAAAACGACGGGACAGACCAGAGTGATACTGGACTGTCCCTCGGATAGAGTGCTTTTTTATCTAAGACAGGCGAATCAAGTGAAATTTTTTGAGGATTATATGGTAGGTCCTAATGACCTATCAAAAAGTATGACTTTTATTTTAATACTTAACTATATTGCATAAGTAATAGAGAAATCCCCTTAACATGCTTCAAGGAAATTGAAATATATTAGCACAATCCAAAATAGTATACATCCTAACAACAATATAATCGTTATCCAACCTATAACACTAGGGATTAGAAAGTAAAAACAAAAAACCAAAGCCAAACTCGTAAATATATTAAATATAGATTAAACATTTCAGAGCTACGTCCTAATGTCCTTAGACGCCCATACGTTAGACTTACAAGAGCTACGACTAGGACTATCTAATGTAACATGTTTGAGGATTTTCGACCATTCCGATTCGAGAACGAAATCGTATCTCGCTGATTGGAAAGCTAGGAGCACTTCTGATGTCCAAATACCGAGAGATACGCACGAAATAACGGTGAGTATTTTGCAATTGTTGATAAAATGATATTTAAATATTGACTGATTACTTTGTAAAAATGTTGATCATAACTTTGGGTATTCCTGGTTCATTAAAATTTAGTATTTCACCTGTCACAACTTTTTTATCGGCATGCTTGTGATACTTACTATTAGTAAAGAACATACTTTCTCAAATATATTGATATGACTGTACTAGGTGGAAGCAGCACTAGCGAGCGACGCGGCGCATCTGATCACAGACTCAGTGGAGAGCGTTCCGGGTGACTTCAAAGTCGAGGCTGAGCCGATCGAGTGCGGCTCCGACACCCAATGGGCTACCGGACAGGACTTCACTGAACATCTATTAACGGTATTGCACTTAAGCGAGCGATAACGCTCCTTTCTGTTTAACAAAAATTTATTATTCCAATGCTATTCGACTTTATGTGACTTTGTATTGTGCACCGTATTTCGCCGGCATTAACGCTACTCGTGTTGACGGTTTTAACTGCCCTTTGGGATATTTCCTCGGATATTGCAAAAATAAACTCGCTGAAAGAAAATACACGTTAAATTTGTATAACAATGCAGAAGCTTTATTTAAAGCTTGAATGTATTTAAAATCTTAACTAAAATGTATCAAAAAAAAGGAAAGCTACCAACTACTAATCAATATCTAAAAAATACATAGAATAATAGAATATAATACGTGTTATTTCAGAACCCCGTTGCAGGAGTTACGGGAAAACTTTTATTAGTAAACACAACAGGAGAACGAAAGAACTTTAATGTGGAAATAATGGAACTATCCAACAGCGGGTTTAATAGCATAGCGAAATGGAACGCCGAGTCGGGATTTGTTTATGGCCGAACGGCGAACCAAGTTTCTGATCTTTTAGCAGAAAAATGGCAGAACAAAACTTTTAGAGTCGCTTCAATCATCGGCGCTCCTTATCTGGTTGAGAGAGTGCCCAAGGACGGCGAAGTGCTCGTCGGCAACGACCGCTACGAGGGCTACTCCAAGGACCTGATCAATGAAATATTGAAAGAGACCCTGAATCTTAATTACGAGTTAGTAATCGTTCCCGGCAATCGATATGGTTCATACAATAAAGATACTAAGAAATGGGACGGTCTCGTCGGCTATTTACTCGAAAGGGTCCGTAAATTGGATAGTTCGTAAAACTAGGTACATTGTTGTATGATTTATGCTTTTCAATCGCATTTTCTTACAGAAAGCTGAATTGGCGATTTGCGATTTAACTATAACTTATGAACGACGATCGTCAGTGGACTTCACTACCCCTTTCATGACTTTAGGGATCAGTATTTTGTATTCAAAGCCTACGCCGCCGGATCCGGAGCTATTTTCATTTCTAAAGCCCTTCTCGGTTGACGTTTGGATATACATGGCCGCGGCTTATTTAATGGTTTCCTTATTGCTACATATTTTAGCGAGGTTCGTAAGTGTGCTGATTTTTAAAAAGGGACTTTATACTACATTTTTGTCCAATAACACGTAGTTTTTTGAAATAAGTAGTAACGTAAAAAGTGCGAATGTATTTATTAAAGTTACATTAATATACATAGAAGATAAAAGAGTTAGTTATCAATGAAGCATTTGACGCTTTCTCTATGTATTCAAATCGAGATTTAAGCAGAACTAACTCAATGGCGTTGCTTTTTAGCAGAAATTAAGTTATTCTAACAACGTCCTCGCTCAGCATACTCGAATGAATTGCAGGCTCGCGCCAAATGATTGGGAGAACCCGCATCCATGCGATAAGTCACCGGAGGAATTGGAAAATATTTGGCATATCAAGAATTCTTGCTGGCTCACTATGGGATCGATCATGACACAAGGCTCTGATATATTGCCTAAGTATTATCACACACTTTGATGTTGACACATTTATCATCTTTATTTTCGCCACGCACCTTATGAAAAAATATTTTTTTAGCAAATAATTATGTTCCCGAGATGTATAAGTTTATAAAGTGGAACTTGACATTAATTCTAAACCCATTTCGTTTGAAACCCTCTGCTAAGTTGAGACCATTAACCATTCCCCTCACAGCTCTCATCACCATTGTATAAGATTCTATAAACACTATATTAAACTAACTAACCGTTCCAGTTAGTATAATTAATTCGTTCATTTTAGAGGTTACTCAACGCGCTGGGTTTGTGGTATGTGGTGGTTTTTCGCTCTAATTATGTGCTCTTCGTATACAGCCAATTTAGCTGCCTTTTTAACTAATGCGGCTATGGACGATTCTATTAAAGGCGCTGAAGATTTAGCTATGCAAACTAAAATTAAATATGGAACCGTCGCAGGTGGCTCAACCTTTTCATTTTTCAAGGTTCGTGTCTTTACATATCATTTATGAATGATTATTATTTATACTAAAAGCTATTAAAACGGTTTATTCATTAGACATTGTTTTTTTACTCAAGCCTTTCAAATAACATCAACCTTTATAACATAAAATGTAGAAGCTTAAGTGTAGCATTACCCTATGTATAGAATTCGGAGTGATCCTGAAACGTTCAGGTTTAGCAATCTTTTATAGTCATTTCCTTTCAACGAAAAGTATTTCCTTTATTCAATTCCTCAGCGGTCTAACGTTTCTACGTACCAGCGAATGTGGTCCGCAATGGAATCGGCCCGGCCATCCGTATTCGTGAAGAATAATGACGAAGGAGTTGAAAGGGTAATAAAGGGTAAAAGATCGTACGCCTTTCTTATGGAATCCTCGGCTATAGAGTATCGACTAGAAAGGCATTGCGATCTGATGCAAGTCGGAGGATTACTCGACTCAAAGGGATACGGAATAGCGATGCCTTTTGGTAAGTGATGAGAACTCTTTTGTACGTGTTATTTTTAGAGCACTTTATAGAAATTAAGTCTTCCTACGTCTCATTGTCAACTGAATAGTTCAGAAGTTCTCAATAGTAATTCAAATAAATAAATTTATTTTTGGCATATGACATAAATAGGATAAATGCTTTTAGATTCTTTGTACCGTACTGCTGTGGACAATGCAGTTTTGAAATTAGCTGAGAGTGGTAAATTGGTTGAATTAAAAAATCGATGGTGGAAACCTCCCGAGGGAGAAGGTTGCGTCGTAAGTATCTTTTTTCTCATCTAATTCTTGAAATATTTTTAAAATGAGAATAAGCAGACGTAACACCTTTTAGATCAAGAGAGATAACTGACAAATATTTCCTTATCAATCATAAAAAATGACTAGTGTGAAATGATGTATCTGATATATAAAAATGAATCTCGAAAGGTGTCGGTAAGCGCATAACTCAACAACGCCTGAACCAATTTAGCCATTTTTTTTAATATTCGTTGTAGGATGTGAAAGTGAAGGATGGTTTTTACGGCGAGAGAAAATCGAATAATTGATGATTTTTTTTGACAGAACGAAGTATCGACTCCGCTAGTACTTAATTAATTAATTTCTCAGTTACCCAATGTTAAATATGAATTAAAGGCTCAAGAAGCGTCGGAAGAGGGCGCTAGTGCGGCAGAGCTCGGCGTGGACAACGTGGGCGGCGTGTTCGTGGTGCTCGGCATCGGCTGCGGCATGGCCGCCGGCCTCGGCACGCTCGAGTTCCTGTGGCACGTGAGGGACGTCGCTATTGAGCAAAAGGTACAGTTCACTACATAAGTTCATTAACACATTCAAAATTACAAATCATCTCGCACTAAAAAAAAGTATTAAAAAGTTTTGTGAGAGAGACGAGAATGTAATTTCTCGTTAATTCAAGATTTAAGATGTTATAATTCAGGAGATAAATTCGTATACTATATCTATGTTTAATTGCGTGAGTTAAGATTGTATTTTAAGATCGCAATTATGTTAAGATCATTTTCTAAAAACAATAATTACAAATAATCATTTTACCTAATTGTCAACAGTCGTTTGACAAACATTAAGAACAATTACAATTAAAAGTTTTCATAAGCCAAATATTTGTGTTAAGCGATTCAGACAACGATTTGCTGACTGAGTTTTAATTATGTTAGTGTTATTTCAAAGTGGTATTCTCACTTAAACACGTCAGACCTAAATTGTTGAACGTTTT
This sequence comes from Eurema mandarina, assembly GCA_018238005.1. Lineage (NCBI taxonomy): Eukaryota > Metazoa > Arthropoda > Insecta > Lepidoptera > Pieridae > Eurema > Eurema mandarina. The sequence continues at coordinate 2,404 of DWAJ01001954.1, read as the reverse complement.
CCACTGAAGTAACTTTATAAATATTTCTACAAAATTCAAATTTTATAAATGATACGATATTTTATGTACTATTTAAAAATTAATCAACACATTTTTTTCTACCTTTTTCCATAAGTTTTAAAAACACTTAAGTGGTGGTCTCCTCACTTTTAAATATAAACTGATATCTTTCAGGCGATCTGTTACTTATAAACAAATTAAAACGGTGCTGATTTATATGATAAATTTAAAAATATATTCCGAATAAATATGTGACATACGTAAAATTAAAATACTTCATAATAAATAATAATTTTACTTCAAACGATTTTAGGTAATATAATTTATTTATCTGAGTATTATTTTTATGGGTTCACTTGCTTCACTGTCCCAAAAATCAGTATATTCGAATAATATTCATTGATGCTTAGAATTAAAATATGAAGATTTTTAAAAGTTCGGTTAAATAGCCCTTTTAACTCAGGCTCAAGATTACAAATTACTAGAGTAGGTACGTTACTTTTACTTTACGCCAAAAATAAAGCTACACTACAAAGAATATTATCAGTATACTCATTCTAATCGTTTCCAGATGACGCAATTAGAAGCGTTTTGGGCAGAATTGACGTTTGCTTTAAGCTTTTGGGAGACTGAGAAGCCGGTGCAGCACTCGCGCCCGTCGTCCACCGCCTCAGGAGACGTGGCATCGAGAGCCTCCTCAGTTCTACGATCAGCCGCCGATTTGTTCCACATTGACGTTTTTAAATAAAACGTAGTAATATTCAGCATTTTCCAATTACAGAGCATAGTGCGACATTTCGATCATTGTCAAATTAAAGAAAAACATTTGTTAATTGTCTGTCAATGCACATGTAATTGCACGCATCAAGCGAAAGCACTACTTAGTACTTATGAGAGTGCTCGATATTTATATATCGACTACATCTTTCTTTATTTATATAAAGAAAGATGAAGTTGAAGCATTCAACTTTAAGCATTATGCCGCATAATGCGCTCTAGTGCGATAATTGGAAAACACTGATTAATACGTCATCATCAATTTGAATCTCGAATCGGTATTATTTATTCTGTCATTTTACTGTTATACAAATATTAGAGCATTTTCACAGCTGTAAAAGATAAGAAGTATAACTGATCCTAATGAACTTTTTATACATATAGATGATTGTTGCTTGTGTATTTTAAAACACTGTTGTACGATTAAAGACATTAAAGTTTAAGGAAATAAATAAATATAACCAGACGTTGTATAATTTCGAATCCATAAGGTACCTACGTCAAGAAAACGACTCCGACGTAAATAAGATTTTAAAGAATGTAAAACAATGTCTTTCATTTTACGTACAAGTAAAACTTCACTTCAACTTTATATTTAAAACAAAATGTTATAATGAGACACTTCATTTCTATAAACATTCATTAAAATGAAATATCTTTTTACTTATGTTAATATAATATATTTTTATATGAATATATAATATACATAGACATTTAAGACAAAAACAAACATGAAATGCACATATATCATAGTTTTTGTACAGATCATACTCTTTGTAGTCACTAAATTATATATCATACATTCGTATCAATGAAATGGACAAAATATTAAAAAATTCACATAGAAATACTTACTATAGGCAGAAAGTTTTTGACATAACATATAACGTTAAATTCTAAAATACGATTAGCTTCAATAAAATCTCATGTTGATCAATCAAAAACGGCTCGCGCTCGATTAACCTATCAGCTAAAAACAAACTTTAGTACTTCGATTTCAGCTTCGATATTTTTTCAAATAAACCAAAATCAAAAAGAATATGAAAGGTAAATTGTTATAATATGTATTCTCCATTTTTATAATAGATCTAATAAGATCTGATTTAAATTATGTTAAATATTTTTTGTTAATATAATGTTATATTATATTCTTTTACCTAAAGTAATAAGATTAAGCACTGAGATGTTTCAGTATCGATAAAAAAAACAAAAGTCAAAAAGGTTTTAATAAAAATGTAATCATCACACGCATATCAGTTCAACACATTTATTTGTACTTTCAAAATAACTGCTATATATAAAAAAACAACATCAATAAATCTTATTGAAATTAATGAACTACGTAGCCGCTCTCAGCACTGAGAGAGCGCGGGACAGCAAACGGCCTCTCAGCGAGGGCGACTCTGTCGAGAGCGTAGCTGAGCTTTCATAAGATTTACTTAACAACAAAAACATTAATAAATCTCATCAAAATTAATGAACAAGGTGGCGCCTCTCAGCACTGAGACAACGCGGGACCGCGAACGGTCTCTCAGCGAGGGCGACGCTGTCGAGTGCGTAGCTGAGCTTTCATAAGATTTACTTAACAACAAGCGAACATCAATAAATCTCATCAACATTAATGAAC
>DWAJ01001953.1:0-19607 GCA_018238005.1 Eurema mandarina | reverse complement strand
TCAGACGTTCAACCATGTCTTCTCTTTTCATCTGGATCTCAGGCCCACTTGCGCGAGCAGTGGATACGTAACTCTCAACAACGGTGCTGTCGTCTGCGTACCCATAAATGTCGGGCATAAGCAGGTCGTTGATATGCAGCAGGAATAGTGTTGCTGAGAGTACTGATCCCTGGGGAACACCGGCATTGATGGCCATGTGATCCGAAGAACAGCCGTCAACGACTACTCTTATGGATCGTCCCCTCAGGAAATCGGATATCCACGCGCAAAAACCAGCCGGTAAGCCGTATGAAGGAAGCTTGCTTACGAGACCATCATGCCAGACCCTATCAAACGCCTTCGAGATGTCCAGAGAGACGGCAATCGCTTCTCCGTGTCTCTCAATGGCTTGGCTCCAGACGTGGGTGACATATGCTAGAAGATCTCCAGTAGACCGGTTCTGGCGAAAACCATATTGTCGGTCACTGAAGAGGTCATTGTCTTCTAGATACATCAGGAGCCTTTTGTTCAAGACACGTTCCATACTCTTACAGAGGATGGACGTGATCGAAATGGGCCTGTAGTTGGCAGGGTCAGCACGACTGCCTTTCTTGGGTACGGGCTGGACGTTTGCAAGTTTCCACGTTTTCGGCACTAACCCAGACTTAAAAGAGAGACGAAATAGGCGTGTCAATACTGGAGACAATTCAGGTGCACAGGTCTTCAGAAGTATAGCTGGAATACCATCAGGACCACTAGCTTTGTTCACGTCAAGATTAAGTAATGTTTTACGAAATAATAATATATATTCGCGAGGGTCAATATCATCAAGTCTGTGTCGAGGCGATAAGATACCATTATTTAATTTATAAGAAAAATATTGTTTATTATTTTAGTAAACTTTTCTACAAAAACATTTTGTCATCTGTCAACATGACGAACATACTTATCTATAGGTACTTATATGTAAGGCTGAAGAAACTATTCATTTTTAATGTTGTACTGTTTTACACACTAATACCTATTTGGAGTTAACAATCGCATTTTAACAATTTTAATTGTACCTAAAATATTTAAGCTATTCATAATTATGATACCCTAACAACTACATAAATATCAGATTTAAACGCCAGTTAAATCTTTTACCAAGGCTCACCAGAACAGGTATGAACTCAAGTAATAAACAAGAAAGAAGATCTCCTCTATAATCTGTGGTCAAGCACTCAGCTGATGCGGCTGTAAAATGTCACGGCTTACAATAAACTCGTTGGACTTAGTTCTACGGAACCCACACGCTCAATCGGAGTAAGGTTACCAAAGATATTATATAAAATAGATGTGCACAAAGCATTCTTATTAGGACGTCTTACTTTTAGGGTATTGGTTGCTGGTCTTATAATTATTTGCATTTAAGCGCACTTGACAAAACTAACTTTTTTTTTCTTGATGGTTTTATTATTAATCTCTTTTCTATCGTTTTGACTTGTAGTGTAAAATGAAAGAAAACTATGCATGTGTGCTGCCGCTGCTGTGCGAAACATTTTTTCGGTTGATTTGTAGGTGTATAACATATCTATTAAGTATAATATCTTTAAAAGATACTGATGTTTTTATTGAAGCCTATACGGCGATTTTCTTAAGCACCAACTTTATGACGCATAGGATTTTTATAGTTTATATATTTGTGTGTGTGTGTGCGTGTGTGTGTGTTTGCGCGTGAGAGAGAGAGAGAGAGATAGACTTATAGAAGAGAAATCATTAATTAATTAATTTAAGTGCGTTTATGAGTGACACACACCCATACACATTCACGTTTTCATTAATTATTTATTGTGGCTATAAATGATGATACACAGTGTTCCAGGGAAATGATTCATTAAATATTCATTTATATAATTCCTGATATAATTGTAAGATTTCACAGTTTTTTACGTAGTGTTTTTATTGAAACATATATATTTTTTTAATTTTATAAATGATCCTAGTGTTATGAATTAGAACCTACAATCAAATCATCAAAAATTTTAAACACTTTCCTTTGGTTTTAAAAACACAGTGTATGTGTGTGTGTGTGTTTATGTTTGTGTGAGAGAGATGTCGAATGCTTGTACGATAAATATATAAAAATGGTATAAAATTCAACCCGTTTCAGAACATTAACTCTAAGGTTTCTCAGAAGAAATGACTGTGAAGCGATAAAGTTTAATTGTTTTTATTTCTTTATGTTTCTTTTTTCAACAAAGATATTGTAATAAAACACTCTAAGTTTCTTTTTGAAGAAGGATTGTATAGAACTCTTAGACACCAAAGCACATACAGGCAAGCAGAATTTGAATATTGTTTTGAAACTTTAGGTATAAGTAGTGTACAGTAATCAAAGCCATTTGAATATGTATCTATAATATACAAATGAATAGACCTATGTGTTGTGTTATTATGAAAAATCAGTACTTTTTTACTTACACTTGTATAGCATCTTTTTAAAAGGTTAGCAACCCTCCAGAGCTGTCAAGCTCTGTGAGTGTTCATGGGCGGCGATGACAACTTTCCATCAGGTGGCTCGCCTGCTCGTTTGCCCCCTATGTTATAAAAAAAATGCCTGAATAGTAGAACCAATTACGACAATTCTTCTTTTAGAATATTTTAAATTGTGCTGAAGTACGTGAATGTTTTCTACGCGGAGAAAAAGGTTGGTGTAGTCTTGATATATAGGTAGGGTTATAGGAAGGTTAGCTACAGCTTAAATAAATACGTGTTGGGTCAAATATCATAACTATTTATACTACCTGTTGCCCGCGACTCCGTCCGTAGACCCTGGACTTTCATATAAACTTTAACAATACTCCCCCTCCCCCTTATAGTTTTCACTATTTTTTAGATGTACCATTCGGGGCGGGGACAAATCCAACGAACCAAGAACCATGAAAATTGATCTAGACGTTCTCGAGTTATAAATATAGTAACAGACCCGTCTTTGATTTATATTTATAGATTTGTATTCTTACAAATAACTATTACGTCTACTTTATCACATATTACATAATATACATGGTCCTAAAATTTACAACAAACAGGAAAAGTGAATAATCAGTTTATTTATCTAACTGTACATCAAAAACAAAATAAACACGGCAAACGGAATTTTCTACACAATGTTTTCGCTGAAAGTTGGTGAGCTGTCACGGGCAGCTCCAACGGTTTTCTGTCAAATAATAATTTTAGCCAAAATTATTGTGTGCTCATTCTGATGAACGTTTTACATTTAGGAATTGCACTGCTTATTAATATTAAATTAAATTAGTATGAAATCTTACTCTTAGTAATTAACTTAATATGAAAAAAATTGACATTGTTTTATTCAAGATTATTTTTTTCTTCTCGTTAAAATACTGCAACATAGTATTGTTTATGGGTGGTGTTAAGAAAATACGATTCATCTAAAAATGTAATAGTACATTTTTGAGATGTTTGGAGAGAGAGAAATGACATTTAATCCATCGGTTCCCTTTTTAAATGCATTTAGGTATATATCAAAGAAAAAATATGACATGGGTTAAATTAAATTGATGTCCCCTGTTTTTGGAACATTAGATAATGGTATGATTATTTTCCCTTCTCGAGACTACTCTTATTTAATAAATGATTTATCAAATTGAATGCGCTAATTGGCTTTATTTGTCGACCGTACATTTATAACATTACGAAGAATACGTTCGTAGCTTAAGACGCGTTTTATCAAGAAAGGCAACGTCATAACATATTTGCATTAGTAATTTACATCGTATAATGCCTGTGAAGTCCCAAAAATGACGTCGCAACGCCTTTCTGATGTAGCGATATGTACTAATGATTTCAACTTTTTGCCCCCAAATGTTTTATCTGTACGCGAATGTCACTTGAGAGCTATAAAAACAAGCAAAAGTACTCTCCCTCGCGCTTTAATAAATCTGACTCAAATATCACATAAGGACGTTTTAAAAGAAAATAAAAAACGTCTGTGAATCGTAAAAGCGCACTCCATGGAAAAATATAAAAAGGTCAATATTATGACATCCACTCAAAACATGTGCGCTTCGCTTCAAAGCGTCTTGAAACTTCGGAGTGATGGAACGTCAATTGTCACAGATAAAAAAAGAACGAGACATCGAGGACAGATTAAAAATAAACCGCGAAGGTTGTGAGAAAGTTATCTGTGGTTTCATGAGTGCGTAATAATTTTTATTATTCCGTTTCCTAGTACACATGATTTATTTCACCAAAACCGGCACGTTGCAACCAGATGGTGTTTGTAAATAAAATTCCATGAACTCGTAGCGATGACCATTCAATGAATATTTTGTTGATAGTGAGAAGAATTTTGAAATTTATTGATATTTTAGTAGCTAGTGTGACCTAGATATTTACTGAGCAATCTCTATTTTAGTAAAAAGACGTTTGTGGAAAAATATAATCAGAAAGAAATAGGTCCTTTTATAACTTTCCGAATCTAAGCCTTCACGGTTGTCTTTTGAGAAAGATGCGTAGGTTTCTTAATGATATAATAATAGAAATAAATGTTGAAAAAAGTATATATATCTTGAATATATTACATATCCAGTTAAGGATAAAGTAGTCCAAGAGAAAAACACCTTTATATCAAACTACATACCATGACACTAATGAATACGTGATCGATGCACTTGAAAATTTCTCGTAAAAACTAAACAATTTTAATCCAAAATATATATTGCAATCGTCACGGTATTAAAATGATCACATACCACTGATTTTTAATCTATATTTCCATCAGAAGAACGTTACGAAACTCTTATATCATAGGCCATATTATATCCTATGATGTTAAAAATACGTATATCAAAACATAACATTTTAATACCAAATGTTTTTCATTTGTTGTTTTAATTTTCCGCTATAGTAATTCTCTGCTAACAACATAACATACCCACCCAAGCTCGTTTCGCTTTGCCCTTTTGCGTAAAAATACGATGTATACAATTAGGTATCTAATATAAATTAAATTTATAAACAGCGAACGAGACCCTCGATGTAAAATTAATCCCTATGATGGGGATTTAGTGAGGATCCCATTAAATTGCGGCTTAAGAATAATGTCGATGGGACATGACTGTTATCTCATCAAAATGTTAAAATTTTACCTGCGTAATAGATTTAGAGAAATTAAATTAATGAAAATAACCTACATATTATAATACAATATACATTTTAGTATCTATGCTGTTAAAATGCATAGTTTATATATTTGTGAGGATGTAAGTAGTATTCTGCTCAACCAATTTTGAAAATTCTTTTAACACTAGTTAAATTACTTGTGTGAGTAGAAATTGCGGGAATATCGACATACGAATTTAGAGTTTATTTAATGATTTAATATTATGATTTTTAGAATTGAAATTAACGTTTTTTTATGTAACAATATCTTAAGCTAATCGGGACTGAGCTAAACCACTCGCGGCGTGCGCGGTCAAATATAACACAGGTTCTTTCTATAAAAAGTTTTAAAATTACTATTCGTAAAAGGACACACGCCATACCGCAAGTCCCGAGCTTATGTAGAAAACCCATTCCGTACTTTTACTAGAAGAATGATTTTATTAAAAACATAGTAAACATAGTTCATATTTCCTGTTTACATTAATAACCAACAAGGAATGTTTAGTATTCGGCACGTGTCTCTGATTCCCATTATTAATATCAATTAATAATTTACTAACGTTAACATTACATGTAAAAGTTACACAATAACATTTCTCGTGTACAGATCAAAGGTTGAATAATGAGCCGCCATTTTGCTATCGATTCGCGATCTCTGTTTTACTTTAATTAATATTCCAATTATTTTGAATCCCCTTCCAAAAACATGTTTGTTGCTCTTTGAATTTTAATAGTGTGCATTTGCTGGTATTCTGTCTCTACGTTTATTCATATTGAAATTTTGAATATAAAGTCTTATAGTATTGATTATAATTAATTAGTTATTTGAACTTTTTATGACTTAATAACAGTGTTAATACAGAAACTTTGTCAAGCAAAGTCGAGGTTTTGTGAAATATTACAATTTGAAGATCTTCAAGACATAACCACTTCTAGGTGGACGTATAATTCATTCAATCCTATTTTTGGTATTTGTAGCAACAACTTTCAAGCTGCCTCTTAAAATATTAGTTTAAATGATTGATTAGCAACAATATTATCTCAGGGAAGAAAAAAAAAACAAAAATTTTCTGCAAAACTTCTCGTCAATTCGTTTTACAAAGGTGAATGCGTACAGTACACTAGTGAAATTGCTTTTTTTGTCTGCAGCCATTGTCGGGTGAAAGCATTAGTTCTTATTACATTTTCAAAGGGATAAGATATAGAGGGGTGATTTTCTCTTTGTCTTTCATTATAGTAATTAACTTTTAGATAACTTGCTTTAAGTCTATAACATGTGAATCAATTAAAACCAAAACGCATTTTAAATTAATAGGGACATTTTATTTATGTTAGTAGCTTTTCCTGATTCCTTTATTATCATGATTCATAAAGAATATTATAAGACCAAATGCCTCCTACACCTTATATAGTCTGAAGTGTATGGATCATGTTAAAAATATAAATAAAGCACCCTAAACCATATCTAGGGACCGTTTTAATTATCATCTCCATTAAACCAATTACTAGTATTTGTCTCTGCAAACAAAGGCTCTTGTTTCGAAAATCTAGGGCAAACGGATAAGCTCTAATTAATACAACGAATCAATACCATAATCCTCTTCAGATCGATGAATATTAGATAAAGTTTCATAGCATAAATCAGGTCTAAAACTATTCTGGTTCCCAAACTTTCAATTAGGAAGTTCACCTGGAGTGAAGCCAGATGACGTGGGATGAAGTTTGAGAACTCTTACATCAAATCCAATTTATGTATTCTACTGCTGCTGCATCTAAACACGTCAATTACGTATACAAGTTTATTATGTACTTGCTTGTGCTTGCGAGTTTCCTTGCGTACCTAGATATTATGATTAATAGAAAAATCATTAAATTTATCTTATTAAGGCGATTTATCGTCTTCTTCTATTCTATTATTTCTGAAATTTTTTGCACGTTGGTTACGTAATTATTTCGCTAATTGTTATAAAGCCTAATGATCCTTTTGTTTATTTGTTAGGTTCTAATTAAGCTAATATAACTCTCTGCGATGCGCCACGCCTCTTTGTAACAAACTATAAATATATTGTTTTGTGAGTATTTAACTGTATATTGGGAAGATGTTTGTTGCGGTTAACAAAGTGGGTAACAAACATCTATAAGTCCTCATAGACCTCGGCATTTACAATATTAGTAAGGATTTTTAGAATAGTCTGTAATTGGACGCAACTGTCAGACCTCACAATACCAGATCGATCAACATTCCCCACAAATTCTCTACAATCCAAATTTAATCCGCTCGCTACATTTTTCTGCGGTTTAACACTATAGGAATTTAACGGACGCAGCCTAGTTTTTATTGGCCTCTGAACTAGAATAATAGATGGAGAACAATGTAAAAAATGGCTTCCATATAAAAGGTTTCAATACAAAACTTTGTACAAAATAACTTTTCCAACTAACATTTATATCATGGAAATGAACATACGTGCTGCACGAACATAACTGGGCCAGAAGTTATGAGAATATTGTCATAAGCAAATAAACAGAATATAGGAATTCAAGCCTTATGTCTCTTTCTAGAGACTTTTATCTTCAAACAATTCTATCCTTTACACTTCTAGAAATACAGGCCAGAGTTCCACAACATAGTAATAGTGCTAAGACTCGTTGTATGAGGTGGTGTATTTCAATAGAAAAATATCTTCAAGCAATTTTGAACTTCATGTGTGACAAGTAAAGTACAAATTTCTTTGCTCCATTTTGGTTTTTTGTAACGCTGAGAACAGGTGGGACTTTTTGCATACAAAGCTTAAACACAATAATAACCTTATAATGTTACTTTACAATGTTTGCCCTGAGATATGTTTATGTTGATGATTTAGTACGCTTTTATATTTCGGCTGGTTTATGAGGACAAGTTTGGTTATATGAAAATCTTAAATTTTCTGGAATGATGCTTGGAAATATTTGTGAAGACAACATGAAATGAGGAGACCGTTGTTCTCAACGAGAAAAATATTTCTATGTTGTGTTGCTACGCAGCCATTTGGTAGTTTCAGATGAAGAGTTTTTCAAGAGATTTAAGATGTAGGTAAATTAACTGTACTTATTTATGTAATATAAGCAAAAGTGTATAGATGTGTGAATATATAAGGTAGTTGATGTTCCTTCATGGAAAAATTGGAACGCAGTTAGTAGATACTGGATACCGGTATATTATGTAATAATAATATTCCATTAATAAATTTTCATTTTTGCTTTATCTTTAAAGTGAGGAAATGTGTCGTTTTTAAATTCCACTTAGAACTATTTAGGTAGAGTATATTATATATATTATTGAGTATATTAATTAATACATTACTTCATATTTAATTTTATTATCGATTACAAATACCAAAAGAACTACAATTTTGAATACCTTCCAAATTAACTAATACATTAAATATTTAATTGGTTGCACATGAGACGATATTATTTTTACTAGGCAGTAAAATGATTATAACGTAAGATAGAACAGAATCCTACTAATCATTACTAACATTTTAGATGAAAATCCTTGCAAGAATGTGTTGGTACCTAACTCTTCACTTAAAAACTACTAAATGGTACTAATGGTTGAAATTTGTTAAGCGGGAAATTGGAATCTGGATTAACATTTACAAGATTTTTTATCCAGGTATTGCAGCGATAATGGAATCTACGAGAGTAAAACCACAGAGCGCAGTATTACCTAAAGGCTAATATAATAGATCCCGCTCCGATCACTTTCTATAAACATAGATTAACCAACAGACCCGCCAAAATATTTGGAGACGTTCAGCAAATCACAGATAATGGATATAGGTTCATATGTCCTCAAGGCCAATACCGCACGCGATGGAGCGTGCCAATAATAATCCTGCATGTTTACATTCCTGCTATAAATAAGCAGAAACTGCCAAAGAATATCTGAGAGTTACTATCTTTGAAGAGGTAGATAATGGTATTTTTATGGATACTCTCAGAGACTGTGAGACATAACAAAACTGTAATACAAAAGAATGGAAAATTTGCCTGATTGTTTAAAACTGACATACATATGTAAAACGTGTCATTATATTTATTTTGAATAACTTCATGTAATTTTTAATGAAACCTAGAAAGTAAAACATTTTTTCTTTAATATCAATGAGTGTGAATTATTAAAAAGAAATAAAGTCACAAATGTTATGTAAAGTTGAAAAACTTAAACGATGACTAAGATTACAATACAGATTTAAGAATACAGACAAACCAAAGTATGAAATTTGCGTCTAAGTATCAGTGCGAATACTTATAATATGAAAGCCATAAAGAATATATTAATTCTATATTTTGACACATCTGTTCCTCGCCTTATCTGTGGCCAGACTTCAAGCCCTTCACAAATCAGTCGTTAAAGCGATCAGTACAAAGAAATGCCTTTTAAAGATATTTATTTAAGTATTCCTTGTGCGGGACATGAATTGTGTTTATGTAGACGCAAATACATCGATTAAGATACAGCATTGTTTACGTTTCGGATATATCTTGACATGTTGATTTATTTTTTCTTAGTATAAATTTAAATTCGTTTTAAAATGTTGTTCTTTTAGAATGATTTGTATGGTTTCATTAGGGATGTCAAAGTCGGGACTCTAAAATGGGGTGATTTCTCATGGGGGTGATGAAAGTAATTCGAGGTTGTAACTATCCATTTCCATTAATAAATTGAAATTTTTTTATGCTATGGTCCACCATAGCAACTGAGGAGGCTTAGTAGTAAGCGACAACTTCCACAAATAGTCAGTATGATGCCCCCTAAAATATTAAGTAAAAATCAAGTGATAAAAGGATAACAAAAGGAACAGGGTAGGGACAAAAGGCCTTTGGTGCTCCCAGAGACCTAACTATAGTAATAAAAATGCCTTCAAACACTATTACAAACATTAGTACAAATACGACTCAATTTGAGCAAAATTTCGTAGAGCTTACGTTCAAAAATAATATACGACGTAGTTCAGAGAGGTCAGTCACCTCCTAATTAATGAAATGTAACATACAACTCCATCAATATAGTTAAACTAATTTAGGTTCTAAATGACAGCGTAACCGAGTCAGCTTTAATTACACAACAAATATTACGATTTTTACTGAATACTGACTCGCAATCACGTGGGGCATGCGATACGCTCGTTAGCCCATCACCCGATGTTTTCGTTTAGCCGACTGCGAAAGGAGGGATGATCTCGCAAGACTTGAGTATGTATATTATAGATGAAATCCGCATCAGCTCCACGGCAGTAAACTGCAGTTCGCTTTAAAAGAATGTAGCTTTTGCTTATACAACCGTTTAGCTTTATTTTTATACTGTGATAGATGAGGGCTTTACCAGCCTGATGCTGCCAGTACGCCTGATGGTAAGCGATGTTGCGGTCGAAGATGTAGCGTGCTCGCCCAGAAGAAACCAGTTCGCTTTCATTTTGAATAAACCTAGATTAATCGCACTTGGGGAAGACCCACCCGGGAGCTAATTCCTTAATTTAGCAGTTTGCCATTATTTGTAACTACAGAAATATATTGGCTAAAAGATAACCTCCACCCATGAAAACGCAATTTCGCAAACTATATGATAAAGAAATAAAAAGGCTGACAAATGTGTTGCGCATCTTTAAACAGGGTAAAGACAGGGATTGGTAACTAATGGCATTCAATTGAAATTCCTTACTAAGTATCGGTGAGCCAGGTTTTGTCGTTTGAGGTATTTCCATATTTATTTGATTAGATGCTAATACCGTCCTTTGAGTTAGGGTTTTGGGACCCTCGTTGGTCTAGTTTCTAGGAATTCTAATTATGGATTGGCTCCGTTTTAATATTCGTTACGTAAGCTTGTATTTGCTTGGATATTTATTATTTTATAGGTCTTATATATTTTAAATATTTTCAGCAAATGCTTTTTTTAGTACGCCAGTGAAGTGATCATTGTAAATTTGTTAACGAATTTTTTATACCTATGGCTTTAATAAAGATTTGTTTGGATTCTACACGCAAAATAAAATTTATATCACTATAGACATAGATCACTTGGGTGTCTCTTTGTACGAATTTCGGTTGAGAGTTCTATACATGAAGTTTGTATTTTTGATATTTAACCGTATATTCAGTTTATGGTATTCCTAAAGCCTTGAAATAAATCAATCCGATAATTCTAAATAAGTAATAGAAATTCCTACTAAGGAATACAAAACCTTTAACAGGTGTTTCCTATAAAATAGAACTTGTAATTCACACGATATCAGATTGGCGAGAACGTCTCAGAAAAATTACAATGGAAAAACCTAGAACCCTTTTTAGATTGCAACATGTTTGTTCGTCTATAAACATGTTTCATAGACAGGTCGTTTATACAGCCGTATTTTATAGGAGCCATGTGCTATACCTTCGATTGTAAGGAATATTGTTGAACGTAAAACAGTGTTACAATTGTAAATAAAATCGTTTTCGCTTGACTCATCATTGGGATCGTGACATGTGATACCTATTCGATTATATAGCTTTTCTAGAATCTTTTCTATTTTGCCACACGACTACGTTACTGACCTAAACTAGGAAGAAAGGTAACTATTTGTGATAATATGGAATACAGAAAGGTGGGAAGGAAAACTTTAGAAGGAACAATCTAGAATACTTACATCCAACATTAGAGGACTATTTCAATATCACAAAGCGTTGTCTCTCTCTTACATTACACGAACAGTTCGTTACAAGTTATAATTACGAAATACAATAAAGTTATATTAAGCTTTGAAACGTATAGTTTTTCACTGATATTTTTATAATAAGGTCAGCCTTCATGAGTTAAAGTTTAGGACGTTTATGAAGCATCGGGAAACATGACCGTTGTCAAAGAGCCACGTGTTCGTTTCTTGCTTCTTTTTGCCTTCTTTTTAACCCTTTTGCCTGCCTTTTTGAGCGGCGCCGCGTGAAATTGAAGCTGTGTACATGGAACGCGTTTTTCCTTTGATTTTCACCAACTGTTTGCTTGGGTATGTCAAATTTGCGAATGACTTTTTCATTTTGAGAGCTATCTGTTACAGTGATTGTTGAATAAACTTAGTTATTATAGAAGAAAAAGTATGTGTTCAGATTTATATTATGTGGTCAAAACTGTTGCCATACACTACACACACACAGAGAACGTAATTAAGTCATCAGCTTCATATTAAGTCATAATGATTACTAGTGAGATGCAAAACAATGTTTTTAAAATTAAAAACGAAACCCCCAAAGAGTTTGTTTTACTTCTTTTTGCCTCCTTTTTGATTCCTTTTTAACCCTTTGCCTGCCTTTTTGAGCGGCGCCGCATGAAATTGAGGCTGTGTACGTGAAACACGTCCTTTGATATTCGACAATTATTTATCCCTCTACGAATTTGCAAATGGCTTTTTGGTTTCGGGGCTATCTGACATGGTAACGCTACCAAGGGTAGTTGGTTATTAGAATGAAGACATGGAAATGTTTATATAAAGCGATGAAATAACAAAAATTATATACTTTTATTAAACTTATTATTTTTAGGTTTATATTAGTTTTTAGGTTTACCCATAGATAATACAGAAAAATAATTTAGGTAAAACAATGGATTTTTAAACCAGAATATTTAAATTGCATACTACATTTATTAATTAACAAAATAGGTTCGGGGCGCCATATTTTTTATATACATACAAAAACAAAAGCCTCAATTTTCATAAACGTCATTCATTTTAAATACTTCCTAGAAAATATTTTTCACTAACAAGAAACTAACTAAAGTGAACTAATGTGAAGTAAAATATCATAAAACATTTCTAAATCATATCTAAATCATAATCGTTCCTGTAATCTTTAATGACAAGAAGTTGTATACGAGTATATATAAAGATTGGAAAAAAATTGCGATTCAGTGCGGCACATTAGTAGCGATCCCTACACCAATAAGTAAGCCAACAATTGCTGTCAGTGCAACCAAGCACCGTGCTATAACATCGCATTTAATTCTCCAACAATGGCATAATTATAATATTTAATGTACGTATATTTAAAACGTCCTCCCAGTAAATGAAAATACCACAATACAATTATGTAAGGGAACATTTTAAAGCCGCAAAAAGGAAATTCAATTGAAATTACAATAGCCAAATGCGGCAGAATTCGACTATCAGAGTATTATTAAATTTAATTATAAACCCGGTGTTTGTTTTATTGTTTTTATCTGACTGCGGATGATAGGAAGGGTAATGGTTTTGTAGCGAGTTCGATATTTGTTCGAGACTTGAGTATACAGGTATATATACAAGATCTGGAAATCTATTGAAAGTTTGTTTGTAATATGTATCCACCACAGATGTTTAAAATTTTTTTTACGAAAAAAGTGTTAATAGCTAGGTGTCTTTCAACAGTCCTATCAATCAAAACAATAACACAACATGATATTAGAACGAAATGTTCTAATGACTTAAATCTAAGTCAAATTAGAAAAAATGCGAATATTATTCTTATAAATATATTATGAATACGTATATTACGTGAAAATTAAAATATTTGTTAAAAATGCCTTTTTGATTGGCATGCTTTAAATTGAAAGATTTTGTTGACGATCAGAAAGATGGATTAATATGAATTAAAAACTGGAACTTTTTATAAAAAATGTTTTTTAAACTACCTAATCGAAGTCACGAGTAAGAGCTAGTATTTTATAATGTTGTCATATTCAGGCATAAAATACAAATAGTGATTTATCGGCGATCCATGAAAAATATATTTCGTTTTCGCTATAAGTAAATAATTAATGTCACTTCAGAATTTATGAGCATAATATATGTTATTTCAATAGGGCGATATTTTATATAAAAGGATCGCAAACGAATCGTTTGTCATATTTAAGCGTTACTTAAATACACATTTATATATAAAATATTTGGTGTATTGTAATAGAGTAGTATAAAAGTAAGTTAATTGCCGATAAACTGACACTACAATCTAATAGATAAATAGTTCAAACACTACTTCGAAATTCATAGTATAAACAGGTTCTTAATCCTTATTTTATTTTTTTATTATTTTTTTTAGCCTCAAAAAATCCTTTCAATTAATTAATAATTATTATTATATAAAGCCTTAAAAGTATGTTTGCGGCCTAAATTATGTACACCGTTTTTGTCATGCATTGTTACCTAAAGTAATTGTTTGTGTATATTTGAGTATGATGTGGTTGTACTCAATAAAAAAATAAATAAAAATAGATAAAATAGCTTAGATTATCTTAAATTGAAAGGGGACAGAAGTACATACATAATTCGAGCTTCGACCGGCGATCCTTGTCTGAACTACTTGGTCTTTGGTAGTGTAAGATATAATTGTAGATTGAAGTGGTCACGGATACTAAAAATTGTGTGTGTGAGTTACACCCACACCTAGACGTGAGTGCCTGCATATCAATTTATCAAACATTTTTTATCTAATTAGAGAAAACTGAGGCCTATAATCAAGTAAAGGCATTCCATTACCTATGTCAATTTCTAACCAGCTTTCCTTCCCTCTTTCCATATTTTAAAAACCTGGCACGAATTTTCTCAAACTGCTATGACACTAATCGAGGTAGTTAAAGAAACTTTCCCATAAGAAAAACATAATGTGTATATCGCAGCCTAAAAGCATATTGTATAAATGATAGAATTCGGCAAATGATATAGGAAAACAGTAAGATACGGGTGAGCCACGGACGGATTCACTAATGTCTCCCGGGGGAGTGTGAATTGTGTTTTGTTTGCGTTAAGGCTTTACCAATGCATTTGTGGAAATAACACTACCTATTATTAATATGCCGTATTAACAAAAGGTAGCAAGATTCATTTTCCGCGTCCGCGTGTTCTAAAATCTTTTAGAATCTAAAAAAATCTAGATTCTTAAACACATGTGTGCCGTAAAATTACGTTACATTATTTCAGTTTCCTTTCTGAAAATAGATAATGCACCTGTAATAAAGGTAAATATTGAAAAAATTATTACAATATTAGTAGTCAACGCACTTTCCAACGAAGTAGTTTCAATGAAGAATGGGCAAAGATCAGACTTAACGAAAAATAAATATTTTCAGGACATTTATACATAGCGCCATCTAGTTCCAAGCTAAGCAGAAGCTTGTGTTATGGCAACTAGATAACGGAGTAAATTACATATACAATATACATACATTTTTTTGTAAATACATACATATCTACATATCAACACCCAGACCCCAGAAAAATACAATTGTAAATTACATATATATTTATCTGGTGTGGGGATCGAACCCACGACCCTTCGCGCAGAAAGCAGTTGTGCTACCACTGCGCCAAGCGGTCGTCGCGAAAAGCGATCAAGGTTTTGAATATACTCGTATATAAACAGAAGAGACACATACATTTTCCTGCTTGTCATTGGCATCACTATAGAGGCACCATTGCTATTATGCTGCGCCAAACCCCGACTGTTATATAAAACCAGTTTTACACAGGAGAATCCGCAAGACAGCTATTGTTAAAACAACGAAAAATCCCCCACGAATCGGGTATGTTATTACAGCGGGCGTTTGTTATCAGAGTGTATGAGAGAGTAATTATCATGTATGTGTTACATTAGCACACGTAATTAATTCAAAGATTCAAAGAAAATTTGCTCAATATTTCTCGAGCGGTGACGTATCACGGGCGGTGTGGCTCTGCTATTTATCTGAAACGTGATGTTTTGAGGCATCACTTAATTAGGAGTATAGTACGCGTCACGAATCTTTAGCGCTCAACGAAACCTGCGCATAATAAGGTATCGAGGTAGCGGTGTGGCGCGCGGGGCGCGTGATCGTCGGGTGCGCGAGCGTTGATTGGTTTTCCCAGTCGTGTTGTCTTTCTCGCACCAATACGTCAATTACGAGCGCGATTCTACCGATGCGCAGCTATTTTCAGCAGCTAAACATAAATGACGCGTACTATAACTGTGCCGTCCTTTTAAGATCATTTGTTTTATAACAACGTCGTCTTTATAAACTACTAGCAGACCCGTGTCCACTTCGTTGGGCATAATGTTAACCATTCTTTTTTTATAATATAGCCTATGACATTCAGCAATAATGTGGCTGTCTATTGGTGAAAGATTTTTTAAATCGGATCAGTAGATCCCGAGGCTACCCCTTACAATATAACAAACACACAAACTTTACTTCTTTATATATTAGTATAGATAGACTATTTGTAAAGTCGATGGAAGTATGTTATTTTATGTGATGGTAGAGCCATACCGTTAGGCTGTATAGGACCAGCTCGCCCGAATTTGTACCCTTACACAGAAAACTGGCGTTAAATAATAAGATCTAAGAGTTATTCTAGCGTTTTGTTCAGTTAGTAAGAGCACTAGAGGCCCATTTCTCCTAAATCCCTTCTTCATTCTTCATTATTCCCTTTTATAAAAAATCCTTACCGTTACCACCCTTTTGTCAGCAAAGTCAGGCACTTGGCTTTGAAACTAACCAAGGACGTAAAAACTCGCTTATCACAGCTCAATTGCCTTCAAAAAAAAAGAAAATCCTAATATCGAAATTTCTAGACCTAAATATGAAATCGGCAGGCGGACTCATTACCGAAATGTATCAAAGCCTCATTTAAGGCTTCTGCGCGATTTTATTACGTCGTCCTTTGTCCCAATTCTTTTGTTCGTTTTGTTTTAATTTTTGCTTTCCTTTGTATTCGAAATATACGTATATTCTTATTTCTCCGTTTCTAAGTTCGGAATGTTCTGTTAAATTATATTATTCGTTTAGCGCCTTTGTTTGTGATTATTTTTTATTAATATTTTTATGTTTATACTTATGTAAGCGTTTGAATGCAATCTACTAATATTTATTTGTTTTTGTGTAATTTATTTGAATCAGTCCTACTGATTCTAAAAAGACATGACTGTAAAATAAATGACCGACCGAATACCTCATATTGCTTTAAACTGGAGCTTATAATCATTTAATGAGCTCTAGAATATGTCTGCTTCAAATTTCATTCAAAACAGTCTAGTAGTTTGTGCGTAAAGAGTAACAGACAGACAGACACACACTTTCGCGTTATACGTATGCTTTTGACACTTTGTTTGACGAAGGAAATCCTTGAATGGACTAATAACTGACCTGGTTTTGGACACTTTCTACTAAAGTTCTCTCCTTCTACTCCTCGCATGGAAACTAAGCAAATAAATTGGACAAAACCACGGTTCAAAGCTAGTCATTTGCTAAACAAACAGCTATTAATTACCAACAAATATATCCCCAAACCAATTTAACAAGGCTTCAAAGTCAATAAAAAGCCAATAAGTTTGGAAAACAATCAAACGGAGATAAAAATTCTTTTATTAAGATGCCCCCATTAGTTGAATTGCGAACCTAGAGGCAATGATATTATATTAAACAGATATGATATAAGCGCAAAATTTTGAAGACCCAAAAACATCCTAATTAGGACATCTTACCTTTAAGAGTTTAGATCATTGTTTGCCGGTGCATTCACGCTCAACTGACAAAGCTATCTCCTTTTTTCTTGTTGGTTTTATCATTAATCTCTATTCTACCGATTTGACTTGTATGTATGTGTGCTGCCGCTACTGTGCGGAACACTTTTTTCGGTTGATTTATTTATTTTCGGTTTAACATATCTATTATATAATATCATTGCCTAGAGGTCTGTTTATGAACGTCGTATAAATAGCACTTGAGACCCTATGTCATTTTAAGGGTCTTATTTTGCTGTTAGGGTATATAAAAGGTTGAATAATGCTTTAATAGCAGTATTGAAAGGTCTCCATACCGTTAATCTTAACTTTCGTTTAAAATAAGTTTTTGATGTTGTGAGGGTAAGTTTTGGATCAATGGTAGTAAAATTGTCTTATCAATGTGCATGTTAATTGTATCGCATTGACAGGATCTAAAAAATGTTTTATTTGTTATTTATATGTACTGATTTCAATGTTTAATTGGATTTTGTATTTAAAGGTATCCTTACAACGGAATCCTAAAAAATATTTGGAAAATTATATAACTTAATATACCTATGGTTTTATGAAAGTAATACGATAATAAAAAAATAAAAAATGAGCATACACACATTAACCACTTAATATTTTACCTAAAAACCAATTTCCGAACGCATGATATTTGACAATCAACAAATATGTCAAGCCTTTGTCAACACTGACATAATGACATTGGTGTCATTTTTTTAATTTTAAATTACGCAATTATTCGGATATTGTGGGTAGGTAAAAGTTGAATGCCGTTATTTTTTTTTTCCATAATCTGACCCTACATTTATTAACCGCCAGGACTGCTATTATAAAGGCATTGTCATTGTTAGTACGAGCTCACTATTATTAAGTGTGTATTATGTATGTATGTAGCTGACCTTAGCGAATGCTCTCAAACAATTATAAACATACTACGGATATTTGAAAAAAACAGTTAACCAGATTCGTCATTTCTTTAGGATATTTGAGGCCCTAAATCAAATGGGGCCTCCATTCTCCGAAAGGCTGATAATAATATTTCTTTTAAGCTATCCTTAAAAAAGCTGAAATGTTATTTCTTTCTGTGCGTTTTGTATTAGGCAATTTCGACGTTAGCGCTTAATAAAATGTCTATAAATATTTAGTTTCTTATTGAGTTTGTGCTATTAAATTGACATTTATTAAATAAGTTAATTAGTATTATTTTTTATTAACCAAGCTTTTGGGGCTCCAATGCGATAATAATTTATTTTAATGGAGCCCCCTAAGCTCAGGGCTTCAAAATTTTACACTCGGTGCGCGACTTGTCATAAAACAGCTCTGTTTGAAAGCAGTATTACCATATGAAAGAAGATGTTATGTATGTTAATTAGATGTTTATATAGAGTAGCGAACAATTTTGAAACGTGGAAATTTATTGTTAGTATTATTTTTGAATAGCAACACTGATTTTATTTTCGTCGCGTTTTATTATATGGTATGGTAAGGAAGTTTTTGGGAATTTCTAAGTAAATATTTTCGTGCCAATACCGGGATAATTGTAAAAATAGAATAAACCAAGTACTCCGAGTCTTATAAGCTACCGACTTACAAAATTTAAGTGAAACAAATGAGTACTGTTGTGTAAAAGAGTAAAAAAAACACATACACTTTTCGGTTATATTATTAGTAAGGTATTCTATGTAATACAGATTATTGTAAAAAGTACTGTCAAATACGTGCGTTATAAAACGTTTCCTGGTACTTTTATTTTACAAAAAAATAATTTTAATATCTTCAGTACAATTGCTATGATTAATATATTATTCGCATGCCTAAACAGGACATACGCCTACGCATAAATCTAGACCCAACAGAATATCACTAGTAGGGAGATTTTATTTATAGTAATTGAGATCCAAATCACGGGCTGTTGTCGG
>DWAJ01001952.1:0-19622 GCA_018238005.1 Eurema mandarina | reverse complement strand
TGTAATCTCGATTGAATATTCCTTTTTTGGTGCATAAAGTGATTTAATGTTTGATTGTGATAGTGAATCATGCAGTAAACTAGCTAATAAGTGTCCAAGAAATGAAGAATTCATTTGAGAGCGCATAATAGCGCCGTTCCTATTGCTCCAAGATTCGTCGAGGTTCTTCGTAAAGTTCACTATCACCTTACGAAGGGCAGAACTAAACGACTGACTGACTCGAATAAAGACGACTTGATGACGATTTTACTTGACTCATATCGACCTTTATCTTGACCACGTTGCCTTTTATTACATTGACATTGGCAAAAAGCTAGACGCTAATGCCATAATATAAGAAAGAAAGAAAGAAAGAATCGTGCTAAAATGGCGCCATATTTCAATTTTAAATTTTCTTATAGGTAACATGAAATCCAAATTCCAATAACATCGAGGTGTCTATTAACTTAAATTATGATTAAGTAAATTAGTTGTAACTATTTAAAAATCAAATATCAAACTTCATTTCATAATGAGTACTTAATTATTATAAAATAACTATATAATCTATTATCTTTGCTACATTAATCAAAAAAGGAGGTAAAAGATAAAAAACATGGACATTAAGTATTTTTAATTATATTATATAACATACATTTAATGTAATTATTATTCTTGATTCAATAATCAATACTTACTAACTGGCCTGCAATACAGACAAACAATATCTTAGAAGAATATCAATATTAATCTATATTATTTAATATTTGCAAAAAGTAATTTAGAAACTCGATTAAATACAATATCGTTATGTTTAATGTTTTCATTTGCTAAATAGAAAACCACACTAACACACTTATTATTAAATGATAAATATACAAGGTTAATTGCCTTTTAAATAATTTCAATATCACAATTGGTAAAATTTTAATAAGTTTATTTAATACTTCTTATTTTTTTAAAGCAGAAACTTGTTTGCTCCTATATCTAAAGACAATTATATTTCTTTTAATTAGTAAAATAACATTAGTAATTTAGACAATAAGTATTTTTAATCTTTAGATATGTTACATACATATAACATATAGCCTGAAGACAATTTATTATAAATATATTTTTTATTATCAATGTATCATATGTTGGGACTAAAGAGGAAAATATATATTGTAAAAGAGATCTGTTCTTTCTGAAGCCTGGAACAGCTTATTCCAATCCAATATCTAACTTATATTCCTTAAATAAATGTTTTACTTACAATTACTCTGTTACTTATACTTAATAATTATTAACACGGTGACATAGTTTACAAATACAAAAATTCAAAAACAAGTTTTAATTGCTTGTAAATTGCAATTAAGTCTTACATAAAAACCGTTTTTATATATATTAAAAAAGTTAATGACTTTTAAATATTTCTATAATTAAAAAAAGCTAGTATTTGTGCTAAAGATAATTTCAATCAAAAGTAAATGTTGCGCAACGTTTTGACGTTCTCAAAAAAAAGCACCACAAATTTGTGTATTTTTCAAAAAGAAAAACATAAATGCACTTAACTAGTTAATATTAATTAATAAAATGCGTTATAACTAATATTATTACACTGCAAAAAATAGTAACTTCCCAAAAATAATAAAAGAAGATAAAAAATAATAACGTAGATCGAATACTTAGTCATTAAAAATATTTTTAGTGACTTAGTAGGTTTGTCTAATAAACCTGAAATGTAGCTAATTATGTTTTTTTTAGAAGTCATCTAGCATAGAAAGTCCTCCAATTATAACATCATTAATGTAGGTACAATTTGACATTTTTTACGAAAAAGTTTAACATTTACCCTGTTAAAATGGTAACCAACATGAAATACGTGATTTTTTAAAGTATTTCAAAACTATAAATCTTTAATTAGGTTGACGACTATTCTTATAGTCTAATACAAATTGAACACAGTTCAAAAATATCTAGAACTAATAAGGCACTTATAAATAAGTTAGTTATCACACAGTGTTTAAATTACTACTCATAAGATAATTTGCATTGTTTCATAAGAATGGAATATTCATAATAAATTACTATTACATTCATAAGCAATAGACAATAATTCGAGATTTTAAAAAACATAATGACTGAAACAAAATTAAAAATGCCCATAATTGTTAAATAAAATTATCATTAAAGTACGTATACATTCATATTCAATAAAACACAAAATTGTCTGAACATAAACTTATAGGTATTTTATATAAATGATATTTCAAAGTATATACCTATAAAAAATCGTATAAACAATTAACAAACATAAAATTATCAAAATAAAAACGATTACGGAATGTATGAATAATTTCGTTCGCGGTGAACTCATAAGAATGAATTTGAAATGGAGGTAACACAGTAGAATACGTCTCAGCGCCGGTCGAAACGGCTTATATATTTCTCATCTACCCTCATCTGATGTTACGTCTCCTTTAAATTCTGCAGCATTACCTTCTAGGTAATCCATATCTGTAAACTGTCGTTTTAGCATTAAATGCGGCGTTTTCCTAACGTGCGCCTCTTTTATAAAGTTGGGCACGAACTGCTTAATCTCCATCAAATACTGAACGATAACGCGCTCGAAGAATAACGCGAGGATGAAATTGAAGCTCGCTATAGCCAGCACTATGTACGACATGAGGCTGTCCTTCGGCATCTGTAACTCGAGGAAGTTAGCCAACCATTGCGCGGGGGACACCGTTATATAGATGCATAGGGCTAACATAACGAGCATGCTAATCATAAGTTGTTTATTGGTGACTACGGATTTTCTATACGGCGCGCCGTGGCTGAAAACTATGGCAAGAATTATGTACTGGAACATTGATACGGTGAAAATGGCGTAGTTCTCCCAGCATTTGTTTGCTTCCTCGCCTTCGAACGTGTGGCGGACGTACCAGGGGAAGTAGGTAACGGCTAAATAGCTCAAATATTGTGCGACGGTTATTAGAAGCATCTGTCCGATTAAAGATACTAGAGGAACGATTCCGAGCAAGGAAGTGAGGGGGGGTATTTTGGACAGTTTGCCGGTGTAGGCTTCGGTCATGCCGAAGAAGAAGGCGAAGTTGACGATCAGAGCGACATCTATGAAGAGGAATTGGAAATCCGTGAGGTTGGAGTCGAAGTAGTATAGGAAACCGACGGAGAGGAATTCGGTGAGGGAGTAGGCTATCATGAACTTGAAGACTCCGAAGCTGGTGGTGAGGGCGGCCCGGCCTTCCCTGAGCACCTTGGAGACGCAGACGATGTCCGGGTTGGTGGAGGTGAAGGGCGCGGCCACGCTGCTCTCGAGCTCGGACAGCGAGATGCCGGTGTGTGCGGCGCGCAACGCCCCGCAGTCGTTGGCGCCGTCGCCGCACATACCTACGTAAACATTTTATTTATTATTTAATTGATAAAAAAATCACTTTTGTATAACAACAAATAACTTAATCTATACTATTCTTTAATTGAGCTTTGGGTGTAACCTTACTACAGTCGGCCACAAAAGTACGTTAAAAATACAAAAAAAACATTAGGTATATAAATAAGTATCGTGACAACATGGCTTTCTGCGTGTATGATATTACACACAGAAAAAATAATTCAACTGATTTTTTTCTATCAAGACGTTTTGTTGAATGTGTTAATAGGCTTTTATATGTAAGTCTACACAGCAAAATAATGATGATAATTGTAACTAACCGACATAATACCCCAGGGCCTGGTAGTCGGTGACGAGCTGCTGCTTCTGGTCGGGCGACATGCGCGCGAACACGGCGCCGCGCGCCGCCACCGCGCCCACGCGCGACGCGTGGCGCGACCGGAGCTCCTGCGGGTACGTACCGACAAACACTTATTACTATCCCGGCTTCGCTCGCATGTATTATGCATGTATTGAAAAGTGTTACTATATTATGTACAATATGTAGCAAGTTGAATAAAGATACTTTGATTCTGACTTTATTATACACTAGCGACCCGCCCCTGCTTCGCACGGGTGCAACTACAGATTGTCCAACAACTGCATTTTTAATTTGTAATATCTTCGGAACTATTTACTTAAATTACATGCTGTAAAAAGCGTATTGATCTATAATAAATGCACAATTTATTTAAGGTACTTAATTGGATAAGGATTATTGTTATATAGTTTAAAATCACTTCGTAAATAACCATTTATAAGTAAAGGAAATGGTAATGGTGGGTTATCCCTGAGAGATAGATATATGCCCTCGCAGAGTTTTTTGTAGAACTTTTTAAGGTGGACAATACTGTAGTTCAATATTTTGGTCTATCTCGTAGGGTTTTGCCAGCGTTTGCAATATAAACGCAAAAAAAGATCTTATTTTCGACATCACATTAGAAACCTTTAAATTTATCAGTGATTCTCTACTATATTATGCATGTATTATACATATAAACCTTCCTTAAAAATCACTCTATTTATTAAAAAAAACTGTATCATAATCCGTTTCGTAATTTTAAAGATCTAAGCATACATAGGTAATGATGATATAAAACTTCCTGTTGAATCACTTTTTATATAAAAAAAAACCGAATGAGAATCGATTATGTGGTTTATAAGCAAACATAGGGATATAGGTACAGGTATTATTTCTATGTATGACTTGACGACCAATGTGCGCCTATTTTGCGTGTAGGGTGGCTATTATTATTGTCACCCAAGTTCCAGGAGGAACCCAAACAAACTTTTGGGGTAACCAAAGAGAGAGAAAGAGAAACAAAGTCTTCGGTGACCGCACATGCTTGGTTATTCGACCGCATATGCTATCTTATTTATTTTTTTTATCTTAAAAATAATGAGCAATCAAAAAAACAACTCAAACTTTAGTAACCTTTTTCATTTCATGTGTATCAAAAAAAGGTAAATTAAATAACAACTCTTACCCGCCAAGCATCCCCACTCATGACTATTTTATAGTTAGCTTCTCTTCCCCTCCCCTCCTCCACGTCTCCCATCCTCCCCCCGCCCTCCCACGACATAACCCCGCTATCCTCTGCCTTGTTAGAGCCCTCGAATGGTATACGTCTGCCTATTGGTACCTAAAACACCAATAAAAAGTGATAATCTAGGAATGTTAGTCTGAAATTTCACTGTAATATTTATGTTGACTATATGATAAGCTACAAATGTATAGAAACACATTCAACTTTGTCAAACTTTATAAAAATCTTGTACATACTAAAATACTTCATTGGTTGAAGGTATGTTCCCTTTATTTCAAAAATTGTTAGTTTTAAAATTATTTTGAAACTATTGTTGATGTCAATATAATTTTATTGTCAACCGTACATCCAAATTTAATGTTATATATGTACATTATTTTTTTTAAGTTTAAAAAACTTTTTATTTGTAAACGACACAAGTTAATGAGCACTGAATGAAAGGAATGAATGATTGTATTGAATGAATGAATAACTCACGCCATGCAAAGTGCTCTGGCAATACAGAACAGGCCCGGTGTGTTCTTGTTGTACTGTCATATGCACAACGCGCTCGCCGCTCGCTAGAATACCGCACTCTTTGGCCACGCTCACCGCGGTGTGAATGTTGTCACCTGCAAAAAAATAAAAATCATTAGAAATTTAATAAATATGATTCATATAATAGGGTTATAACATGGTTATAACTTATAACTATATTGATTCGGTAATAACATTTGATTCTTATTTAATTTTAAACACTGATGTAATCGTAAACTTGTTAAGCTCTATACTACTACATCTCCTGAAATTTGTAATCTATAGCAAGATTGCGTTGTTTTTTGTTAGATTATACACATAAATATATGTGTTATTAGTAAAAATCATAAAATATTCTTTTAGTACATACCTGTTATCATTACTACGTGAATATTAGCCTCTTTCAACTCCCTTATAATACCAGTGGTGGCAGGTTTGAGTCGATTCTCCATTATAACGAGTCCAAGAAATTCTAAATCACATTCAACCTGAAAATAAATTTATTATAAATAATATCAACATTGCCAAATTATATTACGAAAGTTACCATATATAAATGAAAAAAATCAACAAACAAATCAAACTATAAAGTTAGGAAATCATCAAATATTTAATAATTTTACAGACTGGAATAATTTTATTTCTAACCTCATCTCTATGCATTTTCTGTAATTGTTTAAAAGTTGCTTCCATGACCTTGGTTGACATGGCAATAACTCGGTAACCCTTTTCAGCGTATGAGCTCAACACTTCATTCAGATTATTGGGAACTGAAAACAATTTCAATGATTATGCCTTTTTGTTTAAATTTTACAATATATTGTATGCGAAAATCTTTATAAATAAATTCATGAATTCCTTTAAAAGCTTTCACCACTGAGTAAAATGTGTAGAATAAACCGAAATTAACTGATACTCAATTATTACTTTGATTCGGTGGTTCACTCACCAGTAGAATATTCATAGTCAATTCAACAAACATGACTGTTTCATACTCATACACTTATTGAGAAGTACTTTAAGTATCTATAGAGCCAATACAATATTTTATTCATTCATTCATTCGATTACTTCGTTCACTCACCAGTGTCCGGTCTACAGAGAGTCCGCAACATCTCCGGAGCGCCCTTGCAGTACACCCGTAGTACATCCTCCCCTAATAACCTCACTACCACTGACGACCGTTGGAGGGTAGACACGAATTGATGCTGTTGCACAATCCCCACTTCTAGAGGCATCTAAAATTATTATATTTATATAAAATACCTTCTACTTGATCTTTCAAGTTAATTTAATATTTAGATTGAAATAATGATGTATGTATTGTATTATTAGGGGTAGTTTCAGAGGTTTAAGAGTTAACCTACAAATCTTGAGAAATTTTGAAAATCCTCTTAAGGTGTGGACAAATTAGTAAAGAGGTATTTAAAAGTAGTATAAATACCATAGTGTTAAGGATGTACAACTATATTTCAATGATAGTTATGCTATTAAGAAACAAAGTAATCTAATAACTCAAAATGGACAGCCATTTCCTAATTATAAATAGTGAAAAAATGTAGTGAAAAAAAGTTTTTAATTTAAGCAAATAAGAATGAGGACTCCGTTGCTGACTTTTAAAATAGGAACAAATGAGGGCGGGAATAAAAATATTTAAAATAGCTACTCACATGAACATCGTCAACGTCGATACTAGCGGACCCTTTCGGCTTGACAATGGTAGGAGTTAATATCTCGTAGTTGGACAGTTCGGGCACGTCCGGCTCTTCTAACGACCAGCCGGTCGACTCGAACATCTGTTCACATTCAACATTAATTATAGAACTGTTTGTTGTCAAAATGTTGCCAGATTTGTTTCTACCCACAATTAATAATAATCTACATAATAACCTTAATAATTGTAATCCATCTGTTTAAGGAAGACCAAGAATAATTTTGATGTTAGTTATTTATTTTAATAATTAAAAACTGGTTACACATTAAGAAACTATATAACTATATAAAAAAACTATAATAACGTTAAGAATGCCGTAAATCAGTGGTGCTTAACCGTTCCCGTCAAATCAAATAGCGCAAACCTACTTAAGAAATATTTCCTTCAGCAGCTATTATATTAGCTTTAAAATCTAAATGAAACCTTCTGCTTACATCATCCAACACATTAATAGCGTTGTTTTAGTAGACATTAAAAACTAACCTTCAAATCTAAGGGATCGCCGGCCAGCTCGCCGTGCAATAACGTCAGGCTGTGGCACGACGCCATTCCGATTTTGAGCTCGTGCAAATCGTTCAACTGTTTCGGATCTCGCTGTGCCCGTCCTAGAATGGGGGGAGATGTCGCCGTTGTGACCGCTACAACCCCCCACATGTCTAAACCGTCTTCTGTTAATGTACCGGTCTGAAAAAAATGTACAACTTAGATTAGTAACAGAACTTCAATGTTGTGCAAGTTTAAAGGGTTTTTTAAACATCCTAATGATAGATCTAAGAGCTAGTGAACCCTAGGAGTAACGGTTGTCCTGTGAGTTTAGAAAATACTTATAGTATGCTAAAGGCAATAGCCATAACCTGGCATGTGTCATCCCTGCACGTCATCAGCCCATCAACATCGACGCCTGGCAGGCCAGTCAGTTGTTCAACTCGAAGATCCTCACTTAGGTGCAGAGGAGGGTTCCACCTCCCTTCTTCCCATACACATGAATAATCACGGTAGACCTAGTTTTCGAATTATAACACTAGAGCGCATTACGCATCTTTCTTTATCTATATATTGATCACTCTCAAAAGTACTAAGTAGTGCGTGCAAGTGCAGTGACAGAAATTTAACAGATTTTTTTAAAATTTGACATTGATCGAAATTTCGCACTATGCTCTGTAATTGAAAAACGCTGACTCACCTTATCAAAGCACACGCAATCCAGCGAGCCGCTGACATTGACAGCTCTGGTGTTGAGGCAGGACACGTTGGCGCGCCGCAGCCTCGCCACCGCGTACAGGCGCCCCACCGTCATGGCGGCGGGCAGCGCCGGCGGCACCACTATGGTGATTATGTCTAGAGCCTTTATTGCTATGTCCCGGGCTGTTAATGAGCGGGCAGCCTGAAATAATTGAACCACACTTAACTTTGAGCAAGATACGATTATTTAAATCAAGTAGGTATAATTTTTATCTAGGTCAATCTATTTTTTAAAGCTTATCATACGATTTGGGGTAGCGATGACCAAGTAAAGTTTTAGGTTTTAACCTATACTCTATGTTATTACGAGCATTACTTCAAATCAGTTCTTAATGTATTTTTAAAATAAAAGTAAAAGATCTTAGATAGAATTTCTAAAAACATTTTATTACAAGCTATCATCATCGTCAGGAGACATATTATTTTATTCAATCAACATAACCTTCGTGTCAATGTGTAAATCACCAATTTCTATAAGTTTAACAGCCATAACAAATGCAATATATAATATTTGAAAAATTCTATAACTCACCTTCAAAGCAACTGTATACGCGAGACCCACCACCGCGATGCAGGCGAGTATAAATATGAACTTGTACGAGTCCCTATCAAACTTAAAGTCAGCCGGCACCGGATACAGAATACTGCGCACGAGCTGCCCTTTGCTCGTGTTATACCCGGTTCGAAGGACCAAAGCTCTGTTGAATTAACAGAAAAATTACCAAAAAATGTATATTTATAATTACAAAAGTGTCCTTTTTTACTTGACAAAATCTCTCTCTCTTGAGATATAAGAATCTCTCCTTCTTGTGTCTTTAAGAGACTACAAAACATGGAGGAGGTTTCTTCATTCGACCGTATGTGTGCCTTTTTTTATTTGATAAAATTTTGATACAATTTGACATTGAAAAAACCCTAATAATACTTTAAGTAAATCAGAAAAACATGTTATTGGTTCAAAATACAATTTACAACAAATCATATACAAAAATACGTACTTTACGGGTTCATTGTTATAGTATCGCGTCTGTATAACTTTGGTGCCGCAAAACAGAACGCTCGAGCTATGTTCCTTCAGATTGAACTCCTTGTCGATCCGTTGTAACGCTGTTTTCGTTACTGGCACTGATTCTCCTACGAAACAATGTTTTCAAATTTCAATTAAACACTAACACATTAACATTATTCATTATACATATTAATTTATAATGAATTTTATATTAATAGTT
Source organism: Eurema mandarina (assembly GCA_018238005.1). Classification (NCBI taxonomy): domain Eukaryota; kingdom Metazoa; phylum Arthropoda; class Insecta; order Lepidoptera; family Pieridae; genus Eurema; species Eurema mandarina. The sequence goes on along the minus strand of DWAJ01001952.1, from coordinate 9,962 downwards.
CTAAATATACCCTATCTCTGCCATGTCTCTGAAAAAGCTATTCTATACAAACTTTATAAAACCAATAGATTACTATTTTTTAATTTAATAATAATACGATACCTGTAAGCATGCTCTCATTCAATATAGCTGATCCAGTCAACAATGCAGCATCACAGTGCAGTAAGCATCCATGAGCTGGCAACACCAAAACGTCCCCGGGACATAGGGCTTTGCTGTCCACCTTCCGGCCTCCCCAAAGCTCCACTGTATCGTGTGCTTCTACTGTCGCGCGAAGGCTTTGCTGGTTCTATGAACATAATATGTATAACTAAGAGCTGGTAACACCGTGAACATTTTTTTTATACGTCTCTTTAGGAAATTTTTACCAAATCGTCGTAAATATCGTCTTCATTATCAAATTTTTATTTATAAATATACAAAGCTCAAAAAAATACTAACCTTTTTTGTCTGTATAACAGAAGTGGCAACACCAAATGTAGACATGAGAACTACAGCAATGCAATAATAGTAATATGGCTCAGCCAACCACACTCCTATAGTAAATAATTGAAATATATAGAACGGGTTGAACACTTCCAAAAGCACCAAAGTTAGTATTGTTTGTACAGGAACCTTGATTTCATTCAGTCCATAGATGTTTAACCTGCAAAGATATTAAATCAATATCAATTAATTTCAATAAATATTGTTTTGATCCATTATCTAAATGTGTTTAATAATTATATTGAAAATAAACCTTCATCATTAGAAAAACATGTTATTGGTTTCATCATTTTAAAACACATTTTATAGGTTATTTTGATAACCTGGTAGCTGTTCAATAGTACTTGCAGTAAAGATATTTATGATTTACATCCATACTAATATTATAAATGGGAAAGTGTGTCTGTCTGTATGTCTGTCTATCTGTCACGGCAAAACGGTTGGATTGATTTAGTTGATATTTGGTATGTAGATAGATGATACTCTGGATGAAAACATAGGATATTTTTAATCCCGGTATTGCCCCGGGTAAATCCGCGGGGAACGGCTCGTATAATAATAAAACATGTCTGATGTAAGACAATGTTGACAGGACTGGTTTTGTTCTAGAAGAGTGTTATCATTCTGACATTGGCAATACTTTTATTTTTGAGGGCTGACAAATCTGAATTCCATAAAGGTTCTACTATTTCAAGTTAAATAAAAAGATTAAAATAATATAATCGACAGTTACATTCTAAGTCGCCGTTCAGAACAAGGAGGTCTTGCAGCTAAATTATGAAGTTGAGCACATGTAGCCCCTCGCTCTACTCCGGCTAATCGAATCCATTTCGCTCTCGCCACATCCCATATAATGCACTGTTTCTTATGTCGAAAATATTGAAATTGTTGTAAATCTAAAATATTTAAAATCAATAATAAATTAATCAATATTAAATATAAAATATAAAATATGTGTATATTATATGAATAAATATAATAGAAGAAACATTATTATAAGTTTAAATGTTTTTTTAAAAGACTTCAAAAAAGGAGGAGTTTTTAAAAAAACATATTCTTACAAGCTGTTTGTTATTTAATTATCAAAAAATAACTAGGTTGGAAATATTAATCTCATGTTTTCGACATTTCATACTTTAAATTCTAAGATATTTAATCATTTTACTTACTTAATGTAGTTCCGTCATCCAAATGTATAGGTGTATAGAGATCATCAGCGCTATCTATAGGAACTTTTTCATTGCCAAATTCATCTTCAAAGCCTTCATTTAACAAACCACTGAAAAATAAATATTAAGTCATTTAAATAACACTTTTAAGCATAATTTTATTACATTCTGATTATATGTTTTTATATATGTCCTTACCTAGGATCAGTTATGTTTTTAATTAATATCTTGTGAATGTAGTGTGTTTTGCATTTCTTTTGATAAGTTTCCTGAAATTAGAAAGTCATTTTCAGACAAACATTAATATATGTTTATCACTATGTAGTGTAAAAAAAGTCATACTTTCTATCTATCTACTATGTAAAAAATATTAATAAATTCTTTTAAGTAGAAATCTATCTAATCTATTTATATGAATGTTTTTTTTTTGGTTAATGACTTTTAATTATAATAGTAATAATGAGTGGTAGTAATAATATGCATGAAGCCACAAACGAAATATGTTAAATTTATTTCAAACAAAGTTTTAAAGAGAAATAAGAACTTACAACAATTAAAACTTGGTCAGCCACCTGAAAACACGAACGAACAGATGTTGCATACAACAGCAGTGTCGGAACCCAGTGAAACACCAAAAATGGTATTCCACATGTTATTATTGATAAGAAATATGTTACGTATGACTTTAATTTGCTTTTGCGATATCCATACACAACCTGAAACAGAGATAAACATAAAATTTATTAATTACTACTGCAAAGACAATTATTCTTATATTTAATGAGCAGACATAAATTATAGCATATTGATAGTTAGAGAAAAAGTTTTATGTATAGAGAAAAAGTATTCTACTGCAAAGGTTTTATTTGAGGACATTTAATCACCAAAGAAAATAGATTGTATGTGTCACATCCTATATTAAAACTTACTTTTTAAGAAATTATTTATCTTGTATATGCATTATATTGTAATTTTAAGACTTCATATTTTGTGCTAATGAGTGACAGTATTTTTAATATACATAAATAAGGGATATGTTACTACAATGCAAAATTGTACATGTTATATGACACAGAATAAGAATTTGCATGATTGGTTGCTGTTATTACATCATAAAACAAATATTTTGCATAACAGATGATCGGTTAATATTTATTACAATGATAAATGAGGACACGCTGATGTTGATAAGAGAAGTATCATTTTTGACACTACATGTGTTATCGCTAATAATTATATGAACTTCATAAGCACAAAAATCTTGAATTTAAAATATAAAATACTTTTTAATACATTACAAAAATAAATAAATCTGATAACATTAATATTAATAATAATAATTATTTACCTGTTCAAAATCAGGATCTATGTTTAAAGTTTGCTTATTGGCTTCAAATAATAAATCAGTCCTCTCAATTGAACCATATTGAATAAGAGGACGAATATCTGAGTCCATTTTAAGAAAATTTTATCGAATACGAGGTATTTTCGTTGGCGAAATTAACGTTACTGAATTATTCATAAAAACTATACACGCGACATTATCGAGCCCGCGACTTTTTTCGACACGTAAAAAACAAAGTAATTAACTAACTATGTCGATATTACAAAAACACATAATTATCAGTTTAGGTACGTAAAAAGAGACTAAGCTGTAAATTTTAAGTTAGTTGTTTTTACATGTTGAATGTAATGAGATTAAAAGAAATATCTACTAGGTAATATCAGTTACCACTAATGAACTTAATGGATATACAATACATGCACGCCATGTACGGTAAACTGTTTATGAAAGAAAAGAGAGTTACAAGTTACAACAATGAATCCTAAACTCTAATGCATATTGCTTTGTAAACACAGCTGTTGACAATTCAATTAGATTAGAAATTTGACAATCAAATGTCAACTGAAAATTGACATTCCTAAGCCATCACTGTCATCTTTACCAAAGTATAGAAAAACAAAACATTTGCCATTTTATTTTATTATCTTTATTCAGTCTTGCAGTTAAAACTTAAATTAAACAAAAACTTGTATATGTTCTTTTTCATCTAATTAAGTTTAATGGTACAATGGTTTTAAGATGTTTTTGTAATCTTATGTTAAATTTAACTTAAAATCAACATTTAACGTACCATCTGACTGTCATCATAATTTAAATATTGTTCCATACTCAGCCTCATTTTGACGATATTTTGTTATATTACAGGAACCTGCAACAATAATAAATACACAACTTTATAAATTTTACTTTGTATAATGCATCTATAATTAGCGTATGTAAATAAAATTATTTTATAAATTTAAAGGAATAATAAATATTACTAAATGGATTTAATATACATTCTTAAATATTAATTTATAAATTTAATGTCCTATGTATAAAAATGAACGTATCATTAAAAATGGAGATGTCACGATGTGCCGTATTAGACATTTGACAGTTGACACTTGACAGTGACAATTTAGTAGTCAACGGTGATAGAGGTTATTGGTGCGGTATTAATAAAAATAAATAACAATTGCATATAAAATTGTAATCCATCAATTCGCTTGAAATTTGGAGAGTTGTGTCGTTTTTTTTCTTAAAAACCTAGGTAAGTTATTTTTATACTTCAAAACTTTGTTTTGACTATTTCGTATAGGTACGAAGAGGAAGCTTATTCATGCTGTGTCTTACAAAAACATGTTACTCTTTGTTTTTTAAAATCTGTTTTACACAGCTATGATAATATAATGGGACTTGTGTGGTTTTAAAATGCAATCTTATATTCCTTATTATTTCATAGGTATAACCTCAAACATGTTATGATAATCAATATTATTTTACTTAATAGTAGGTATTTATATTTTTTTATCTATCATTTTTATGTTTTATGTCACAAAATGATACGAAATCAAATCATTATAGTTAATAAAAAGATTTTGTGTTAATATATTAAGGCAGAATGATGGACCTTTGTTAAAAGACATAGTTAAATTCAAAATACTTAATTTAAACATACACACCGAAGTCTGTTATATAAATAATCTTTACAACAAAAATTATATAATTTTCTCATAGTAGTGTGGGAATTTTATTATTATTATTCTATAATCTATTGTTACAGATATCTAACAATGATAATCCCCGTGCGTTGCTTTACGTGCGGTAAAGTTATTGGAAACAAGTGGGAGGCCTATTTAGGTTTATTACAAGCTGAATATACTGAAGGGTATGTATTTTGAAATTTTTACTATCAACTTACTTATAAATTAGTGCTTGTTATTATAATACTAAAAACCCTTTTTTTATCTATTTAAGTTTTAGAAAATGCTAATATAATTAAAATGTATTTGCATTATGATATCTGAGATAATTTTCATTTACAATCAAATCAATAGTATGGACAATAAAAACTTATTTAATTTTCTACTCAGCTAACATACAATGTTTAATTATCTATGTATATAATAATTAAATACCATGTTGAGTTATAAAATGTTATCACCTGTGTGTACATGAGATTAGCAGTCACATCCATGACTGATGACAACATTTAGTCTCCAGACATGATTTGTATGAATGGCCATTATCATCTTAACAATTGCTCTTAAAAATAAAAGCGTTTTGTTCAGTGCTCGTAAACAAATGCATAGAAATGAATAGCTTGAAATGAAATTATTTAAGTGGTCCATAAATATTTATAATCGTAATATGTTATGGGTCTTTTTATAGACTTTTGAAAGGATCTCATTTCCGTGTTATAAATCAAAACAATAGGGATATAAACAATAATGTTTCTGTTTAATTTATTACCCCTAGATGGGCTACAATGGTATGATTATTTTGAAGTGGCAACTGCTAAAATATCTTAACCATAACTTTGACAAGTGTTGGTTAATTTCAGTTCTTTGCTGTACATTTGGGAGTTATGTTGTTTCTGTAGCATTAAGTACATTGTTTCTATAGACATTTTTCTTGTATTAATATACCAACAATTTTAGTTGCAAAACGTTTGTAAAATTAATTATTAGCATAAACTTTTTGCATTGGTCATATGTTCAACCATGCTCTGTTTTATTTGCTTTTATTGTTTTTCAGTGACGCATTAGACGCCCTTGGCTTGAAAAGATATTGTTGCAGAAGAATGCTCCTCGGTCACGTCGACTTAATTGAGAAACTTCTCAATTATACACCTTTAGAAAAATAAACTATAAGCTAAGTTTTGTGATAATTGGAACGAGTTTGAAAATGGCAGATGGCCTACAAAAAACGCGGCAAATTTTCGTTTGTCAATACTTAAGTATAATTTAAATTTACTCACGTTTTTGTACCTTTGCCTTATTATTTTTAAAATAAAAAATGGTAATTATTTTTTTTTGTTTTATTTGTCTACATTAAAACCACTAGCGAGTGGTTTTGGATGATAATGACAATAGTTATGATTTCTTAACCAGTCATTAAAAAAATCCTGAATTGGTGTTGTTTTGAAAATTACTAATGGTATGATTTATTTATCTCGTCTCGCTCTCGTCACGACACTCTTTTAACTTAGTTGTAGTACGAGTCATGTATAATTTAAAATATTTTAATTTATTTTTGTAGTCATCTGTATTGGCATAAGAAAGACATACATGATAAGCATTAAAAATGGGTCACATCGCATCAGCATCACATCACTGTATATGGTCAATGGTCATGCCCCACCGGTGTAACACAAATCACAAGGTCAAAAAATGTCAATACTTAATATCGACGTCCAACGACCGGAACGAACACGCCTTGAAATCCTTAATGTAATGATTGAGCATAAAACACATGTGCATTTTATGTGAATTTTCCAGTCACGGTTTAACCATGTACTTAGTATGACATTTGTTTTCTTTGTAAAATGAAAGGTATATTCGCATAGACGTATAACACTACTATTCTAAGCAAAATTACAAATCACTCCAACGTTGAAAGATTCACAAAATAAGTGTCGTAAGACCATTTTTACCTAAGTTTTTAACCTATGTTAAAGTAATGATAGAATAAGTAATTTTAAAAATTCATGGAACATTATTCGAGTGGTAAATTGTTATGTAATTTTGCATGTGTATACCGTTTTAGGTGCCAGTAGGTGAATAGGCGGACATTTTGTGGTTTGTGGATTCAATATACATAGCTAGTTCTTGAGTAAAATTCAGCTTCATTATAAACAGTATAAACATTTAGCTATACTGTGCAATGCTCATTGCTCACAATATTATTTCTTATCATGCCTTTGTCATTAAAAAACAATTTGTTACTAGACTATTACTGCTTGCATAGTTTTTTCATTTAATGTTTTTTAAAAACTGCACCTATGATTATTATTATTATATATATAATATTATATATATAATATTATATATATTATTCCATTGATGAATATTTAGTAACATTTACCTAATACTTGCCCTGTTAACATATAGGATATGTTTAAATACGTCATAGATTGAGGATTTAAGTGTCTTCCTAAACAAAGCTCGGTACAGAAATAGTCATTGTTTAATTGAAAATCCCCTACGGGATTTATTGTCTAATCGGTCATTATTATAGTACCTATCTACTACGCTTTATAAGATATTAAAGAAAAAAATATTGCCTCTAAAGAACCACACTACCACATCTGCTAGACACCGTGCACCTTTTCAGACTCGATTTAACCGGGTTTTAGTCGGTAGAAGTCCAACACAACTCATGGTACTATCCCCGAGGTTCATGGGTATCCTATACAGATATCCTCAGTTAAAAAAAGGCGTTAAAACGTAACTTATAAGTTATATGAGTACTTAATGGTATCATTAAAATACTAGTGACTTATTATTATGGATTTTTAAAAATACTTATTATTGAAAATAGCCATCGCAAATTCAATTGCACAAGTTGTATATTACGTAGAGTTTGTACTCTCTGGTATTGTGCAGAACACATCGGTCGTATAGAGATCGTTAAATCCAAATTCTAGACCTGTAAATAAATTCAATTTTTCTACTAAATAAATGGTAATATTTATTCATCAAAGTACGGAAAATGTGTTGTTATTTTTTTTTGGGCAAACAACAAATAACCTTAAAATTTTATATGTGTATCTGACCTTATAATAACAATAATATAGCATTGTAAAGAGGAACGACCCTGTCATTAAAAAAGTGTCTCGCAAAGCAATGAATTAAGTCAAGCCTTGCAGAATTATCGCAACAGGTAAACGATTAAGGCTCACCAACGTTTGAAAATAATGTTATTCTATTAACCCTGGCTTTATAATTCTTCAGATACCAATAGTCCTAATGACACTTATTCCTAAACACCAACGATATAAAAGATTTTACGCTAATTATTTACTATTAATATGGCTGTAAAAATGTCATGGACTTTTTGTTTATTTTTGTTGATGTTAATGTTAATATCCAAAATGTTATCGTATAGTATAAGAAATAAAAAATTGAATCACTCGTTTAGTATTACATTACAAGGAAAACAGTTATGATTCGTGATACGTCAATAAAATGTTATTCCGATTCCATTAAAACTGTCCCTTTAATAGGTTGTTTCCCAGCAGAATTTACGGGTATTTACCGAAATAAAGTGGAAAAAATGACGTAGGCAAACCGTTACATTTTAAATGAAGTTACTCAGCAACTGATCGTTGTGTGCATGCAAATGATAATTGCTCATTTTTTGTGGAACAACAATACAATAAAACTAATAATCGATTGTTAGTTGTTACATCGACTTCATATATGATGATTGTCATACAATCTTTGCCTAGAGCCAGGGAGGCTTATAGTAAAAAATATCTATATTTAGTCTATTTTTATACTCACTATGTAATTGGAAAAACTGAAATTGATAAAACATAAGTCTTTCAAGAGTATATGTCCATATCATATCTTTCAATATGACTATTCAAGAGATGTTTAAGTAGTGTTGAAATAAAAGCATTAGATAATTTATTATCAAACGACGCATTTAATAGAAATAAAAATATTTTTTTTTAAGAGAACAAGACAATTAATTTTTGTACTAAAGTAGTTTACTATGATCTGACGCATCAATTCGAAGTGTGACGTGTGTAGATATATTCCACTTATTTCTAGTCAAAAAAGGGGGGACTAGGGATCGCTGTGGGGCGCAGAAGAATCTGCGAAGAACTTGAACGCAGTGTGATTTTGGTCGGCAAAAGTTCGACATAACCCATGCTCCTTTCCCAGAGGTCCTATGAAGTCCTATGTGCAGGGTGTCCTATGAAGATTTTCCCAAAAAAGGGGAGTGCTTAAGCCTAAGAACTATAAGGTCGTCTGAAATCTGTATTCTAAACATTGTGTCTAAAAGACGCTCGACTACTCGGGGAGGCTGAAAACCAGCGCTACACTGAGTAGGATACTCTGTGTAGCGCTGGTTTTGCTGTCCTTCCTCTTTGCTGTTATTTGCCTGTTTATCTAATCTATTGTATTTGCTTCATTCTGTATTTATAACAGTAATAAACAATTATTTTATTTATTTTATTATTTATAGACGTTGGTATGGGACTCCGCACTTCTATCGCATAAAACGCTGGGCTATGATTTAAGAGTTCAAAAGTTAATATATTCATATAAACCAGTTTATAAGAATGGCAAACAAGTTTGAGAATAAAACCAAAATAATAAAATTTATTGATTCGAAAGTGACCCACAAACGAAAATTTATAACGTCACAATATTTCCACAAAAGTCAAGAGTCAAATGGCGAAATAACATTTTGCTTTATATGGCTAGCTATTAGTTATTCGTACAGTCCGCCAGAAAAGTATGTATATTAAGATATCTAGTTGAAAACTAAAATATACTAGATATACGTACAATAGGATATTATATTAATTATATCATAACATTATTCAAACACAGGAAACACAAATTTAACCACCGAAAGTTGTAGTGTTATGATGTCTAATACGTTATTTAGATCTTGATATCTTATGTTACATATAGCGGACTGTCCACGTAGAATGTAATAAATATTATTATTACCTCAGATATGTTGCCTAACAAACTAATGCTTTTTAATGTTTTGAAATTGTAGTTTAGTTTTATCATTGTTTTTTACACCTACATTTGGTGATTCGTTCTTACGCAATTTTTCTGATTCGTATTCAACCTTTAACATTCAGATATAATCTCAAATATAGTATCACTAGCTGTTGCTCGGAACTTCGTCCCCGTCGGATCTATTTCTATTATTATGGTATAGTGAGTCAATCTTAGAAGATAGACATATACTGTCGCGGACTTTTTTTTAGATCATTTAAAGAGGAATAA
>DWAJ01001951.1:0-19626 GCA_018238005.1 Eurema mandarina | reverse complement strand
AAGACAACACGACTGGGACAACCAATCAACGCTCGCGCACATGACGATCACGCGCCCCGCGCGCCGCACCGCTACCTCGATACCTTATTTTTTACTTCTGCGCAGGTTTCGTTCACCGCTAAAGGAAGTTGACGATTACTATACCTACCTTTATTCAATTCATTTATTAAAGCAGATCAATAAGTCTATTTTTCATAGTTAACTCGTATATAAGGATATTAAGGATCGTCTCGTAACATTTACTTTTAAATACATAATATTAATATTATATACATCAAATTGTATTGGTTACCTTCCGCAGTTTTACGTGCATTGTTTATGTTTCCGCCTCAACACCATAACAATAAGTATTAAATGTGTTTCCAAAATTTATCCTTGAGAAGCCAAGTTATAAGCGAATCTATTAAGATGCTTTTTCTTGAAAGAGAATACATAAATAAACATATTTTATACATCATACGTATTTATAATAGTAAGAATACAATTGTTAATCAAAGATTGGGCGCGGTTTAACTTTTTTTATCTAATTGCGTTTGGTATGCCCCAGAGAGGGTGACGTGCTTCGGTGCTGTGCGCCAAAACCAATTTCAAAAGACCCAGAAAATATATAAACAGTACAGAGACACCCTTTATTTAAATACGCGAGCATACAATATTCTGAATACATTGATTCTAGTAGAAAATGTATCTGAATTCCTTAAAATGATCATGTTAGTTATTAATTTTTATAAAAGAACACATATGTACTGCCATTTCGGATAGATGTTTCTCGTTCAGTGAGAAGAACCGGGAAGAAACTCTGTTAATCTTTTAAAGTACAAAAATAAGTAGGTACATATATACAATATAGATACGCCATCAAAACTGCACACTGCTTATTAAAATCCAATAAAGATATCCTAAAGAGAAAGCAATCAGTTATTGCTTTATAAATTAATATATTGCATCGAGCAAAAGCTTGTTTCGTTTATAAATTTCGAATTATCCCGATTAACCTGTCGTGTACATATTAAGAAAACAGGCATTAAAAATTCCATACTTGGAATCCACTAGGAATTCATGTCGGTGCCATAATCTCGGAAATCATCAGGGTATCCTCGATTTACATATAGATACGTATCTGTTACCAAATAAGGAAAATATATAAGAATGCATTCCATAGCGTTGTGAGAATTGGGTGGTGTGATTCTTCAAGTATTTAGTACTCTCTTCCGTAAGGCAAAATCTCTAACTACTAACTTACTATACCTATGTCTAAGAATTCCTGTTTTTAAAGATGCCCTTGATCTTAATCTAGAAAGATGGAACACAATAATCTTGACTATTTTAAGCTGGGTCTTAGTATGCTACTTTTTTAAAATATATGCATTACAATAACTACTAAAATGGGCTTGTTGAAACATACAATTATGTCACTGTTCAATTATATTTCGTATAAATTTAATAGTAAATCTCGTTACAATACTCTTCAGGGCGTCAGTACGTAGTGTTAGTCGGCCCCGAATACGGCCCTGGTTGAAAGTGGCGCCCCCTTGGCCGCGAGTGACACTGACGGATCGCGGGACATTAGTCATAGTCGGAACCTCACCCCCCAACCCCACCGCACCCCCCCTACCCAGTTTATTTACTTTTTGTAACGGTATTGATGCTTAATTATAGAGAGCGACCCTAGCCACTTTTAGCGTAATGTTTTGTTTGTAATTTTTCATGTTCGAAAATAACTATTTTAGTACATTTTCACACTTCCGTTTTTGTATATTAGAGCAATCGTGATTAATTTTATTTGTAGTTTCAATAATTACTTTAAACAGTCATATCGGTAGTTTGATTAATGCGTGAATGAAAGCTCAAATAAGTACTTATCCCCCGAGAAGAGCTTTTCCACTACATTGAACTTCTATTACAAAACTTATATGGTTATATAGCGCTGCTTTGCATTAAAAAAGAACTACACAAAACTTTATATTTCAACAACGAAATTTATACTTTTATTTTAAGTCGATTATCAAAGCATTAATGAGTGTTGATTGAGAAACAGTTCCCAGCTACCGAATCATTAATTCGGATCGATCAATCATTGATCCTTCATCGTACCTGCGCCCTCCACCTTATCAAATGACTAAGATAAATGACTCCAGCCTATCTGTTAATTAAGATTTTCGCGAGCTCTCACCTACGACGGATGCTCGCAATTTAACTTAGATTATTTGAGCGTTGAGTGTATATGATTCAATTATCCACGTTTTGGAGAATAATTAATTAATCGCGGTGTTTTGTTGTTTAATAAAACTACGATTTAAAATGTTTGAAAAGTTTATTCGAATATAATAACGAAATTTAAAAGTGTGCTTTTAAATAATTATAAATACTTAATTGATACTTTAAGTTACTATTATTTTACTTGAAACGTGTGAAACTAGAATAATTGCTTTTGGCTTTTGAACTATCTAATTTTTTTCAAGCAACGTAAAAATGGGAAATAATGTTCCCCAATAGATCAAATGATTAGGATTCCTTTACAAGTGTCGAAGAATCGAGAATCACCAAGCACTGATTGCCAAATGTAAGAACTGAGGTTACGCGTGATAGTTCGTTGATCACCGACAGGGGGCGGCTACGGCGATTTGTCAAGTGGACTCTCATTAAGGCTTCGTCTTGTCCCTACGGGTTCTTAAATCCATTAGGCTCACCTCGTGGTATCTGAAGGAAGATTACTGCATTGTACGAACAGTTCAATGATCATAGTGTTGTGGGTTCCGATGGTTGATAGCTTTGTTGAACAATATTACTATAGTAAGTATTTATATATAAGACTCTTACTGACACTATCCCTGCCACCGCAAATTAATGTTGATTCTCTACTAGTCAAATTCCATCAATCATATAAATGGTAAGTTTTCCATAGAGGTGTAGGTACCTACTCTTTAAGTACAAAGTTTCTACATATTTTTTCCTCTCACTCAAAAGGTATTTACAAAATAACATTGACTAATGTACTTTAAATGTAATTTAAAGCCGGTGAAAAAGATTTTTTTGGAAAACACAGGGAAACTGAGTACTGCTATTATAACAACATTAACTGATAGTCACAAACTTATCACGACCGCCAATCAGAAACGAGAACTCGAAATAAATCGATGTTACGTCCAATCATTACTCCACGTCAGGATAGACTCAATTAAAATATCGTTAATGTCCGAAAACAACACAAAAATGAACCTTATCCGATGAATTATAAGCGGTGTTTTGCGATATCATACATTTAACTTCTGATGGTCATTATGGTACATGTAATATACTATAAAACCACGAAATCGGCGTGTCGGAATCAGAATAAAGGCAAAATAAACAGTGGATGAAACTGCGGTACGCTAGGCGTATGTTTAAAATAAAATAAGGTCGTCATTAAAAAAATATTAAGCTGTATATGTCGAAATGAGAACCTTTATTTATACAATCGTTTGTATTGAGGACATGCAAAATGTCGAAGTAGCTGTACGGTAACACTCTTTTTAATAAATGTAAATCATACATTTCAATGAAGTCTTTAAGTAGATGCGTAACACTGTTTGGAATCTGATGGAATAGTCTTTCTTATCATACGAGTGATAGAGACACTATGTAGAAACATAAGCTTATTCTAGACTCGAAGCACATATAAATAAGACTTGAACAATTTTATTTAATTTATACAGATGATATTGCGTACTAAATTACATGCAAGAGTAAATGTAGTTCTATACTTACGCACTATCAAACTAAGCTACCTATAAGACTTTACAATTTGACGTTCGCCTCACCCGACACCGTATATGAGCTATAAATTATACGTTATTTCGTACTCATGTGATACCTGCGCTGAAAAAACACCATACATAGACGTCTTGGTGCGTCGCAAATTACCGTCATCATCTTCTCATCAGGGTCTTGGGTGCGCGTTGATGTATGGCAACCGGGGTGCAAAGAGTAAAAAGCAGACCTTCTATTATTTTTTGTTGAGATGTTGAGACTCCATGAAGACGTTTCATGGGCAATGTCAATACGAGTATATATTAGGTACCTGGTCTAATACATATCAAAGGATATTACTATAGAATTATGTATGGAGAAAAGAATTTTTACTATGATATAAGCTACCTAATCATATTTTGCCAATGATATTTTTGATCGAATGAAACTTTATATGCAAAGCAAATATCCGCAGATGTATTGTAAGGCTCATCGATTTGAGTTATTCTAAAATGCATATTTCCAAACAAGCCCTTGTTCAATAAAACTAGGTAACTCTTTAAAAGATATATTACACTGCTAAAACAATTAATTATTAAATTACTAACAAATAGTAAAAAAAAGATTTCGTGTCTTGTAAAATATAGCAAAAGCGAAATTAACATAGTCTAGTGAACGTATTACTTTATGTTAAATTATAATTTCTTTTAATATTCGTTTTCTGTTTGATGAAAACATGTGCCAAAAATAACTTATATTCTTTGAAACTTAAAATTGCAGCGTCCTGAAGAGTAAATCCGTGTACAGTTTTAACTTTAGATACGTTCACGTGATATTAACAAATGACTGGGAAATGAAATCTAAGCTTTGCTGTAATTTATAAATTAGATCAGGGGTTGAGTAGGTACATAAAGAAGTAAATACACAATAGTATCTATAGCTAATAAATTACGTATATAATATAATATAACCACCATTTGTTGAAAAGAAATATATTTTCTCTAAAGGCCCTCGAAGCCTTTAAAAGAGTTTTCTAGAAACAGTAAAAACCTAAAGTTTCCATAAATGATTACCTAACGATAAATTATACCTAATTTATTAAATATAAAATACTTCTTTATTGTAAAAATCTTTCTATTCGAGCGTCTGAAATCACCTCAACATTTCATTATTTCGGTTACTATCAAAATTTTCAATGTATTAAATGCTGCTTAAGAAGCTGAATAAATTCGGTACATAGTTATTAAGCATTTGTTTTGTTTTTAACCGACTGGACATTAGAAAGGCAGTGGCGAGCGGGTGACGGTAACTAATCGCGGCGTGCGTGACCAATCGTTATGACTTTAAGCAACTGTTCGAGTCATGGTATTTAAAGGTAGCAATTGCTATCTGGGCCGCTTTCAGTTTTACCTGTGGAGAATTCGGCCTTCATTACGATTATATGGAACATCGTGAGATTGGGAACGAATGGTTTTTAATATCTATGTGGAAATGAGGTTTTATCTTTCAAAATATCTTTATAACGTTTTAGTATTAGATGGTTCTAAGATACGTGTATAAATGTCACTTCTATGCTCTTCCAACTATTTTTATTATCTATCGCTCAAGTGTGCGCAATGTCGGTAATACTTTTAACTCAAATATAATCTAAAAAACAATGTAGGTATGTACCTATATTACACTATATATTTATACGTATTAAAACTTCAATGAAATATTTTATACGAGTATATAAAACATCCATTAGCTGCATATTATATCCCAAATGGAAGCGTGAAGAAAGAGAATTACCGACGAAGATTGACGGTAAAAAAGTGGGTTGTACCGTTTGTCATTAGTGGAAGCCAATAGTCGTTACCTAAAAGTCATTAGCTCCGCATTTTATACGAATATAATGATTATTTACTAAAGAATCGGTATCGAAGTATTGTGTGGAACAATGAACATGAGACATTTAAAATAATCACGTCTTGTATTTAGAGATAGCTTGGTACTATTTTGCATAAAGCTCATCAGCTATAATTTATATAAAAAAATTGATATCTGTTTCGAAGACAAAGTAAAATACAAAGAAAAATAAAACATGTAATTTGAGTATCACGAATCCTTTACCGTTAAATGTCAACACATACCCTTGTTTGAATGATAATAGTGGGCTGCTTTTAACTAGATATATTCAATTATGTTTAATATATCTAGTTAAAAGCAGCACACTACATTATTAGTATATTTAAGAGAAAATAGAACTAAATTATATCAGAAAAAAATACTAATCTTATCTGATTCTATCAATCTCAAATCTAAAAATCTCTAATTGAGTTCTAGACAGCTCCTTAGTCTAAATCTAGTTAGCATGTTTTACTGATAAGATCGCAAAATATTTTTATTCCCGTTTTATTCTAACGAGAGACAGTGGGTTGTTAGCCAAATGCGGACCGACCCGAAAATCCACTTAGTGGGTTGAACAGAACCGTGAAAAGTAAAGGGTTGAAACCCTGTCGCGCTAAGTGCTTTGCCTAATTGTTGAAATTATTTCCAACTTGACAACATACATATTTATTTGACGCATTACGTATGTGATATACGTCTCTTCAGTCTTTATTTTGAAATCTACGCTGAAATTGAAAAAAAGCTTGTTTTAAATCAAGCCTTTTTCTGTGTGAATTTTATGGGTATATTCTGTAGAGTTTTAGTATTGATTCTCTCGACGAATAATTAAGTTCATTTACTAAAATCTAAATCTATACCTACTTACTTAATAAAAAAATACATCCTAGCTATCATTTATGAGTTAGGTAATACCTATTAATTCTCAGTATGCTGTTAAATACATTAATAAATTAATTATGATAAATGAAATTGCGGTGCTTAAAAATAGCTTTGACAGCCTTATATATCCACCTGTCTACTAACAGGTGTCAATATGTTTGTTCGCCTTTATACTTAATTCACTAATTCACCTGTGAATTTAAGCAAGAAACTTTATTTACTATAAAAACCTCCTTATTTCATATTAACACGTTAAGGTACGATTTCCACTTATTTGGTTTTTAAATTAACGAATCTACTTAGATTATGCGTTCAAAGCCAGAGTTGAATGGGAAATGTTCCAACTAGCCATATGGCTCAAGAAATGTAATAAGGGTATGAATTCATACAAGATTTCATTTGACTATGGGTACGTTTGTAAGCCAATAGTTATCGGGTTGGAAATCATTTGATAATAATTCATCTGAAAAATTTCGGACGATATCGTTAAAATTACCCTAATAAATGTTAATTTTTTTATAATTACGAATGTTCTTTTTTATCCAGAGAGAGACTGTTTGGAAAACTCAGCTTTTGTGTACAGATACGACAATTATCATCACGATTGATATCTTTTAATTCAAAATTACTGGTACATACGTTTTACAATGATACTGATTGGCGAGTCGGCGCGACATCAAAACGCTAATCGAGCAAGTACGCCGAGCTCAAATATACTAAATTACTAGGATGCTCAGATCACTTTTACAGCTGGAACAATCCTCGTCAGGGGAGTGAGCTCGAAAACTTTTAATTGGCGTGCCATTAGGACGGGAGGGAAAGCACTAAGCGATTTGTGGTGTACCGGCCTCCTCTCTTGAGCTTTTAATTTCCCACGTATAGCGATATCCTGATTATACATTCAGTTGCGGAATTGTAGAAGTACTTGAGATCGTAAACCCTTTGAGTGAATTGCTTTATATGGTACATAAGTATATAGTGAGTAAATGATCGAAATACTCCACTGTATGCATTGATAAGTATCTGAAGTACTATATACTTTGTAATACAAAGAACGAGACATATCTGTCATGTTATATTCCGTGATAGACACGATTTTTTTTCAAGTTACGTTTCGGTAACGGAGACACATTTTTGTATTGGGAGTTTAACCAGAATTGCCAAAATAAACGTTCAAATCATCGTAATATATAATACAATACATAAGATGCACAGTATTTTTCATACATATTTCAGAAATATTAGTATTCATTTCATACTAATACGCTAAAGATTTTTGTTAAAGTTATATAAGACCAGAAGCAGTAGTATTTAGTAAATACAGCAATAAGACGTAACAATAGGCAAGGCCGAACGTGTATCTGTTAACGATGCCTCGTTACAACCACAAATCTCGCACATTACAACCTATTAAAAGTCTTAAACTTCACTCCTCCTGCCATTTTCTAGAACAAAACTTTCTTACATCACACAGATTAAAATTCAAGTCTCGAAACTTAGGAAACGAAACAATGTACGAAGTAGCGTACATGCTTCGTATAGCATTCGATTGTTTAAAGATAATTTTAAGTAATATGATACAAAAAAACATTTTTTTTCGTTTAGAATTCTGCTTTAAAATAACACGACATAAAATATTTAAGCCCAAAACTTTAGATCTGTTGGTATGAATTATTCGTATAGAACTGTTGCTTCAATAAGAAATTAATCAGCTAGGCACTTGAATTAAACCAAATGATAAGATTTTTTTAATAAAAAGTTTTACTATTCCTTGATTTGCCACTAAAAATATCAAGTTCTTCAATACAGACTTATAAGACTTATTCAAACATACCTATAATCATAATATTATACGTGAAATAAAATCGCAAGTGGCGCTACTTCGCGATTTTTCCTTTGCAACCCTTAGCAAACAAGGGATGATAGCATAGTTCAAGGAAACTAAACTAGATGGCGCTAGTTTTGCAACAATGTCTCAATTGTGTTAGATGTTATGTAGATGGCGACACTTGATAAGGCTACTAAGGGCTCAATACATTTTTCATAATAATATTATATTAAACATTTATTTTTGCTTTTTTAATCCATATATACAAAATATCAATTTGTCAAACCCTATTATATCTCTTAATATATATAAATCTCGTGTCACAATGTTTATCCTCAATGGACTGCTAAACCACTTAACCGATTATAATAAAATTCGCACACCGTGTGCAGTTCGATCCAACTTGAAAGATGGGATAGTTTACATCCCGGTATTGCCCCGGGAACGGGAACAAGGCGGGTAAAACCGCGGGGAACGGCTAGTAGGTATGCTTGTAAGGAGGTTCGTGGAATCTTGCGACCGGATTTTGAAGCAGATACTCTAACGATTAAACTAAAATTTTGTATGCACATTTATCATGATTACTTTTTGAGGTTATCTTGTCCTAATGAAATCTAGTGTTAGGGATTAAAGTTTTAATAAAACTAAATCAGTTTTTAACATTGGCGAAACGTCTTTAAGGGACGAATCTATATTATAGTCCTTTTCAAAAATTTATAGTTATAGAAATAATATTTAATAGGACTTATTAAACTGATACAATTACTGGTTTTGATTGAATTTTTATTTGCGTGGCTGTTAGTTTATGCGTACCTTCCCCGGTAAATTAGACTTAAACAAATTGATTAAGTACCAGATTATTAACAACGTCTTTAGTAATTGTGAATATCTACATACTAGCAAAGCATAGCATTTATGATTTGTAAGTTAATTCGAAGGTTATTAAGAAATTATTATTTATTATACTATATTACATATTATTTTATTTAGAAATAACACAAAATATAAGGTAGGCAAGCAAAGCTCTTATCCCTTGAACCTTTAATACTTTAAATATATCTATTACTTGATAAACTATAGTATATTAACTGTATTATAGCTATCCAAATATTTTCTTTGCCTTTTGACCGCATTCGGAAATATTTAAGCGCGCACCGGCTGCGGGAGATTAGACACGCTAGACGGAACAATTTTTTAATATCCCCAAACAAGAAAGGCGACACGCTTGCACGTTAGTTTAGTATGGATCGAGTTTAAATTTAAATTACGTGTTTTTTACACTGTGAAGGATTTATTAATACCTACATAATTGATTTTTTATACAAGTAGATAGACATCGTAGACATATACCATAAGCACGATTTTAACAAATATTTTAAAAATTTTGAACCTATTCTAAATACACATTTCATATTTAATTTTCATAATTGCATTAACTGGCAAAAGGATTTTCTCTTGCTTACTTAAGTTACCACGTGCTATCAGAAATTAATACTTTAGTTCTTTCTTATTTTATAATATTATGAACATGTGCATATTGTCAATTAAAATAACAAAAAATAACCAAAAGGATTTTCTTTGAATTAATTAAAAATAGTTTAAAGGCGTATCCTCCCTATTCTTTTCCAAATAGATTAACAGTGTTCAGCTGACAGGAACAATTCGTGTCACCGATATTACCATACACACTTGCTTCACACTTGACGCTTTGCACATTCTATTAACGCCTCTTTCAATTTTACAATAAAAAACAATTATTGTGGTTTAGAAATTCTTGTGATATAATTAATTTTTAAAGCACAAAAGCTAGTTTTTAAATTAAATGTATATTAATACCTTACTGGGTATTTATGTATTTAATAGCTAAAAAATCTTTCTAAGGATTATATACACCGAAAATATCCTATGTACTAAGTATAGAATAAAGTAGAATTATACAAGTACAGGACATTTGTTAAACCTACTATTATTATATTTACTAAGAAAATCAATTTTATACAGATTAAAGGCTGAATATTTAACACCTTATTATCATATGCGTCGAATCTTATATCTATTATCTCTTAGCATAATAATAGTATTACATCAACTTTCAATTGAAAAAATATATATTTACATAGAGATATAGATAATTATCGGCCAACAAAGTTTTCAATTTTAAATCAATTCCATTTTTACCATTGAGCTGCAGAATAACTAACATATAGTTAATGTAACTGCATAATTCATTAGTCAAAACAGAGTCAATCCTTTGTAAAGTTTAATTTTTAGCAACAAAAGCCTCAGGAAACGGGGAGTGGTTTCACAAACACGGATTTCCAATTAAGTTAGGGCCTGATTGGCAGGTCGTTAGTCAACGTTGTACTCTCAATGTACTCTTCACTCCGCCTTTGATGGTTATTGACGACTGATACCTAGCTCGCTATCCGCGTTAAAGCATTTGCGATTGTATTATTACTACGTATTTGTGTATTGCATCTATAATTACGTAGGTAATTCATGGTATTATATGCCGAAGTTTGTATGGTTTTTTATTAAAGCATTATTAGAAGAGCATTAGTCTTGTCTTAATAAATTCACAATATCCCTATGGTGATAGAATATTGCTTTATATACATAGAAGATGAATATAAAATTGCTTTTATAGTATGACGAATACTTTTCATGTTTTGTGAGCATATTTTGCTTCTACCAAGCCAAGAATGATTGATGAAATTATGACTAATTCGAATTGGGAAAATTTATATGAAACCTTAAAATTTACTTAGGTAGGTTAAATCTTGTATCAAACAATTTTTCTTAAACGATTGCACATATAAATACTAACATGAACAATTTGGGTAATCAAAACTCGTAAAAACAACTCTGAAGTATTTATCATAAGAAGAAAATCAGAAAATTATTAACGTATCATACATACAACATACGACAACATCGCCAAAAATCGTCAGTGTGGGATGTCAGATGTTAATAAAAATCAAGATCGTTAATTACGTAGTACAGAGGGATCAAAAGAACTGTCTTCACATAAAGCATGATTGATCACCGTTCGAAGATATCGCGAATAGAGAAACATTAAGTGTATTCCTATGTCGGTCGTGATATCATTTTCATAGGCCCGCCAACGTTTCTGCATCCCCTCGTAGATGATATGGAACATAAAAATCTGTAGAGTAGGATATTGGTATGTATTAAGTTTCAGAATACTACATGAAATAATTAATATAAACGTTTATGGAATTCACGTAGGTATGTAATACTAGTCAAAATTCATATCTAATACAAATCTAAATACGAATGTGTATATACCATTCATATTTCAGAATAAGGACAACAATTGAATGGAATTTTGATGTTATATAGAACGTTTATATATAACTAGCCGCTCCCTGTGGTTTTACCCGCGTAGTCCCCGTTCCCGGGGCAATACTGGAATAAAAGTATGCTATGTTTTAATTGAGGGTATCACCTATCTATATACCAAATTTCAAATAGATCGGTTAAGCCGTTTTGCCAAGAAAAAAAGAAGATACACACTAATATGTATACATAAAAATTAAAATTAAATCACATATCCAAACCAATAGATAAGAAGTGAAAGGTTTATAGCTGTTTTGTTTGTTTGATATAATTAGTACAATGTATCAAGCGGTAGTAGGAATATAGAACTACAAAAATAAAACTATATTATTTTCTGTCAACAAAGCTTTATATCATAAAACGCTGTCTTAATACGAGATAATAATAAATAAAATTTATATGACGCCGACTCTATTCATCTGTCCGAAATGCGTATATGAAATGCCAATAAAAAAACAGGACATTTCTATCAACCACTATCACTCTTCGTCAATTTTCGCAACTTAATATGGAAAAATAATATTTTAAGAGACTCCTTGTAACGAAAATCTACTACAAGGAGGTTAATGTATATAATCGTATACTTTATAATGTTAAACAATTGATCTATATTAGTATTGCATATTGAACCTTGTTATAACAATTTGGATAAAATTCCAAAAACTAGTTCATTTACATAAATTAAATGAAACCTATTCTAACACTATAGCGATCAAATCTTTTTCTAACTAGACCACTTTTCTTTCGCCTTTCACAATACGATAGAGAATGTGTGTTAATTTTATATTTCTATAATTTATTCGTGGCTACATTTCTTAAATAATATTGTATCGTAAATCAGTCGGCCCATGTTTTTCTTGGAGCGCGCAAGCCCGTGATGTTTTGTTTAGAATCACGCACCTCGCGTCCGTACTTCAACGAATGTGATTTAGTAGTCGTGAATTGTCTAACTGTATCATTAATGTATTTTCGTATTTAGAACAATATTTAATATTGCAAAATAACATCGAATTATAAACCACGTAGATAAACTTCTTCATTTATTCGTCTTCTTAATATAATACTTAATACAGATGATCTTAACTTGTACTTTAAGGTTTTATTAGGATTTCATTAAGGGTTCGCCAAATCGAAAGAGATTAGGTACACAAGGCAGTGTTATAAATAAAAATCATGCACGCTGAGTCTTAACATGAGACTCCCTTCTCTTAAAATAGCCTGTCTATTTTCAAACAGAGCCTGAAATCTAGCTAGTTTGTAGAAAAGTTTACCGTCTAGATACTAGTAGAAGGATTTAATCTATTGTTGTAGTGATAAAACCAAAAAAAGAACAATAAATGTTTATAGAATCATTAATATTATAATAGATTTTACACGCTTCTAAAGATACGCTTTCCTATTATCTTCAGGATATTTACAGGCTAAAGTATTGCCTTTGACTATTATTTTTAACACGTGCAAATATACGACAAAAATGGTTTAATTAAGGGATATACAATAATTTTTATTCTAATGGATTGTACGCGATTCTGAACATGGCCTTTTGTAAGAAGTCCAGGATCGAAGTTCTGATTAATGATTCTGCATTGAGGGGCAAATAATGATACGCGCTCACTCGCAGTTCACATATTTTATTTGTAAATAATAAAAACAAGAGCAAGATTTTTCCTCATTTATATCAGTTAATAATTTAATATTACTTTTTTAAGTTCATGCATGTTAAACTAATTAAGCACTTTTTTGACTGAAATAAACTGGTCTTTTTTGAAAAACCATTTTCACAAAATTAGTTACTTTATATTAACCGGGTAGTTTTCGTTTCCGTGTCGTATCTTTTGTGCTTTTCTAGCTCTTATCCTTCCTTTGCTAAACTTAAGCCAAATCTATTTAGTTGGTATGAAGGACAACAAATATATTTACGTACATACCTACAAACTTTTACTTTTATATTGTTAGTAGAAGTAGGATAAACTCAATACTTATACAATCACTTATAATGGATCTTCTGATCAAAAAAAATATACCTAAAGCTAATACGTTAACTATATTATCATTTCTTATATTCTGTACAAATTGTCTGTGTCAAAAGATTTAAATGTAATAAAGGGTAAATAAATATAAAAATAAATAAATAAATTTTGACTTGCTCGCCAAAACTCGTATAGTTCCAGTGAGCGTCGGTCCTTAGTAAAACATTATAATGCGGCAGCGTGAGATTATGTGCACAGTTGACCGGTGTTTACGAAAACCCAGTTATCAGAACCATTTCGCACTACACTTAGCTTGATAGTCATTATTTTGATGAAATCTAAGAACCGAAGTTACTCTTAAAATTTTCAAATACGACTCATAAATTCTCTCCGACAAATTTTTATTTGTTTATTGTTACAGTCTATATATGACATATCATTTGGATGTAAGAATTAAAGTTCGATAAAACAACACAGTTTAATTTACACACGAATAAATAAATTATCAATTGTTGGCTTTTTCGGGCAACCTCTTCAAGTATTTAAGTTTACGTAGAAATTGGATGTTTGTTGTAAAAGCGAAGGTTAATAAAGATTTCGCTATGCATTCTAACGGTCTAAAGAAAATTTGGTACGCTTCGAAATGAATGATCTTTTAACGGTATTGTTTACGTCCATTATTTTGTCAACTGAACGCTTGCTGACTACTAAGGTAGTAAGAAGATTCACATTCTTGTTCTAGAACTTAATGTAGGTACTATGGTTTAAATAACTTAAAAAAGGAGAACAGGCATATATCTACCATATTTTAACAGATATAATTCATGTTTATCAATCTTACTGAATCTTTATTAATCTTACTAGGCTAAAACTTGAGTGGCAGACATTTTTGCTATATCTTTAAACAAGTAGCCTAAAGTATTTTAAACAAGCTGGGCACCTCGTCTTTGCTTGAAGTGTTTACCATTTTGTAGAAGGACCAAGGCATAAATAGGGCCGGCCTATTTTAAATTAATTGTCAATTATTGATAAAATCTTCGCGTTTATAATATTAGTAAGACATAATTAGTAGAACACTTTACTAGATAGGCTTATAATATTTTCTTAATAAATATTTAAAAAAAGGTAAGGATGCAGTCAATTGTGGATCTGACTTTCTATTTTATTGTACTCAACTTCAGATAACGGGTTTTTGCAAAAACGGCTTGCAAATATCAATCAAAGTGAAACCTTTACGTTTCCACCGACACCAGGCTTGCAATTGTTGTAGAAAACAACGAATTATTGTCTTCAAATTACATGGGAGTTTAAAAAGTCGACGAAAATTTAAACAATAAACCATAAAATTGACTAAACAGAGTCGGTGTTTTAACAAGGAGCGAAACGTTTTGTTTACAGAAAAAGATAAGGATATCATTTTTTAGTTTCTTTGTCTGTTTTGAACAATAATGGGAGCAATAATTGTTGATTGTCTGTTTGCATGGTATTTAGGAAGAGACACGCGTCTTAAGCATAAAGAAATATTATTATGTACTGGTTTTCAGCATGGCTGTACCAATGCTTAGAAATATGAAGCTTTTGATATACATAATATGTTTGATATTTGCTGTAATTTATTCGCTATATCTTAAGTCATCCAAATATCTTAACGCTTGAATGTCTAAAACTAACACTGTTTACTTAAAAGCTAGGCGTAAAATTTGTGAACTTAAAACCTTTTAAAAATTTGTTTAATATTACCAAACTTCTTTACAATCTAGAATATTGCTATTAATAATATCGCTTCGCAAAATTTACAAACACGTGCAGGTAAAACAGTCGGTTAGTCGGCAAAATATCAATAAGATGAACGAGCTTTAACTAGAAAGGCTTTTGTTTTACAGCAGCAATAAAATCTGATAAAACTGTTTGAACGGCAAAACACGCCGCCTTCTGTTTGAAACTATCGGAACGTTTAAACATCATAAAAATATGCTACTTTAAAAACTACATTTACATTTTACATTTTACATTCTTTCATCGCAAATCCTTAGAATTAGGCGCTGTGTACTCAAAAAACTCGCCGCGACAGATGTCTATTTTTTTTTTCAACAAATAAATTGAGAAAAAATCCAAAGTAAATATCGGAAAGGTTCATGGCGAAACCGAATACAATATTCTGAATAAGCCATCGATTGATTTCGCAAGATTAATGGTTGCATATTGTCAGTGCCATACTATGAAGGTATAAGCTGCCGAAATCAGTTTTATTTCCTTCTATATAAGAGCTAACAAATTCATTTTTAAAATCCTTTTAGCTACCGATCCAGTGTATTTTAACACTTTATAATATAAGAAATTAGAACATTTTCCCTTGTAATAAAGATTAATATCGAACGTTTTATTTCGCTAGTCTTTTTTTCTTCGAATAATATTTTGTATGGAATTGATTCAGGAATCTGGTGTGAAATTGAAATAAAAGCTCTGCACACGTTTCGGTTTTTATACAACTATTAAGGTCTGCACAGTGATATCAATTTGTTTGTCTATACATTATACTTTCAATATTATTTGCGTTTTTAAACAAGCCCTTTTTAATGTTTATTTAAAACAATTTTGATATAAAATATTTATTTATGTATTTTAAATCGTTTTAGATTAAAGGATTTAACTACGTTTTATTGGTTTTGAAGACAATATTTACGTTCTTTTTACGATTCTATAATATATTTATTTACTGTCAAATTGTATTAAATTTATAATCAAAGATTTTTTATTTTGTTGTTTTATAACCTGCTAACTGTCAACGGTTTATTATTCGTTTTTATATGCTAATTATTCAAATATTACCTTTCAACGTAAAAATATTAGGTAGATATAATTTATTTAAGTTTATATTATATTATTTAAACAATTATTTATAATTTATTTAAACAATCTATGTTTATGAAAATTATCAGTTTGCCCCAATTATATTATGAATAAATTACGAACATTTAAGTAGTATTTACATATGTGATTTATGCTTCACGATTGGTGGGTGTGTGTACACGGAACAACAGATGTGGAATGGAGGTGTAACAAAGAATGCATATGTCGCGAACCGGCATTGGGCGAACAATTGTGCTTACGTAGTATGAGATGGCGTTTCTAGTTGCTACATGACATGTTTGATTTTATATATATTGTAATAATGTTACACTTTCTTTATATTGTTATCCTTGTAAATAGTTTCGGTTACGTATTTGATATAAGGTTAAACGTGATTTAATTATTTCAAAGTTAATTAATAATTTAAAAATTGTTTATTTAAGTATTAATTTAACCTATAAAAACACTGACGCATTACCGATAATTAAATTTTAATAACGTTTGCACTTCCATTACTTAAGATGACTTTTCCAGGGGCTTGGATAGCAATGTTTTACAAACATTTTTTTCAACGCTATTCAAGTATTTTAAAGTAGCAATTGAAGTCGAAGAAGTTGTTGTTTATTTTTCTATAAACAACAACTTCTTAATGTTCTTAAGTTTCTTTATCTTATTTAAAACGGTGAACTTAATAGTGGCAACTTATTAACCAAGCGCATGACCAATATTATTTAATAAATCTCTATAGAGACTTGGCTCATCTCTATAGAGGCTTGGTCGTCGACGGTAATTAATTAAATATCCTTAGCACACTCCAGCGCACGCGCACCCTACTGCGCTAATGTCGTGACCCTGTATTTATAAAGATCTTAAGTAATGCTAGGAAAACGCAAGACCTAACCTATGTAAATTAGAACCTTTGGAACCAGACGAATTATCTAAAAATACTAGCCGGAGATCTGGACGGTTGATTTAAGGTCGAGAAGCTGTATATATATGTTAAGAAAAAAATATCATAAGCGCGATTCAGACTAGTAGCGATGGAATAACCTATAACTTAGTTAAAGCATATGAGGACTTGATCTCGTAATTCTAAATGAAGTAAAGCTACACAAGGCATTGGAAGGCGGTAATTAATTACATTCCAGTCGCAGACTGCATCGCACGCGCAGCATACTGTGCTATTGTCGCGGCCCCCGATTGAACTGTTGGACATGAGTTATGTGCTACAACGTACAGGGTGTTCGAAAATATTAATGCTATCCCGTAGATAGATATGAATTGTTGCCTTTTCCCTTTTAAAAGAAACAAGATTAGGTATATATGAATGTTTTTACTGATTACATGTTTACTTTTTATTTAAATTAGATTCAGTTGTTATTTAACATTTTGTTAAAAATGTTTACATTATAATTATATCAAGCACAATTTTTTAAACTTATTTATTTTCAATAAAATGTATGACGATTAGCAATGTTCATATTCTTACAAAAGTTATGCAATCATAATCCTCCCAATAAAATTCAATAGTCAATGAAACGAATTTCATAGCGAAACAAATGCTATATAAATGCCGCATAAAATTGAACACCATGTATGTATATTACAATCATCACTGCAGCACAGTGACACACATACGCGGCTTTACACTAAACCAATAATAGAATAAAATCAATCTATACACCCTCTCACGCGCACACTAACACAACGCAATCAATGATTTCCACATACAAATACACGCACACACGCAAAGATTATTGGAAATATTGGCTTTATAAACATTTATAGAAATTTGCAAACGATATTCCCCCTAACATTCGATCTATTCCTTTCTCTTTTTCGCACGCCAGATAGCACGTATAAGATAAGGAATGAGAGAGACAGACAATCTAGTTTTACAACTTTGCAGAGGGACAATAGTTGACGCTATTGTTGTAGTACCCCAAACTTTTTTTAGGTCACATAAAAGTATTACAGTTGTTAGGGTCGCACTTTTACTGCATTCGTTTCGCAGTCAACCTAGAAAGCAGTGCACCTACGCAGTCCAGTGGCTGAAGTGAACTTGTGTTGATGTAGTTTTTATTTCCTGAAGATAAAATGTCATCAGTAGCAACTACTAATCGTGTGAATGATATGTGGAATGTGAATGGTGTTGGTGTTGACGTGAACTCTCAAAGTGCTAAACATCCGTATAGCTATGGACAACAGTATCCAGTTCCACCTAATTTTTACAATTACCAACCTAATTATCAACAAAATAGTGAGTACAGCGCACCTAATATAAACAGTAGATTATATGGATCGGCCGATCAAAATCCTATGGTAAAGTCTGAACCTGTTAATTGGTCTAATTACTCTATGGGCTATCCCAACAGCAACACACAAGCTAACATGGAAATGGTAAACAAGTGGAGGGAAATGAGCTACTATTCTCAACAATATGAAAAGTACGACTATCAGCATGGTAATAATGTAGTAAATAATACTTATTTAGACGTCAGAGATAATGCGAGACCTATGAATTCTCCTGGTCAATGTAGCTTACCAGATACAAGTTATGGTTCACCACGAAGTGCATCCAGTGCAATAAAATCTTTGGAAGATGACGATTCTCCGAATCTAAGGGCTTTACTTACCAAATCAAACTCGAAGAAATCAAATCCATATTTGAGCGGCTACTCACAGGAGGCTATACAAAAAATGATGTATCATGGCAGTGATGTGGAGAATTGGGAAAAAAATAATGAGGTTAAAATCGAGAAAGATCGCAATTTACCTCAATTTCATGGTGACTATAAAAACTGTGTGGATGAAGCCAAGGTCAGAAGCAAAGAAGTAGGTAGGGCGATTGTGGATTGCGAAGGCGTAAAGACATCGGCAAGTACCATAGAGAGCTGTCAGGACGTGACGAGGGTCAATGCAGGCGGAGACAATGAGGATTATGCAGATAACAAAATGGCGAATGCAACTGAAGCGCAAGGATATTATCCATGGATGAAAAGTATAGGCAGTAAGTATATTATGTAACAAATATATGAAACCCATTATGTATCAATGTCATGGTACTTAAATAAATAAAAATAGTTTCATGTACATACGATTCTAATTTAATTTTTTTTC
>DWAJ01001950.1:0-19626 GCA_018238005.1 Eurema mandarina | reverse complement strand
CGCACTACACACTCTGCACTTCGCACTATACACTACACTCTATTCACTACGCACTACACACTCTGCACTTCGCACTATACACTACACTCTATTCACTACGCACTACACACTATGCACTACGCACTATTCACTACGCACTACACACTATGCACTACGCACTACGCACTATACGCTGCGCACTACACACTGCACTATACACTGCACTCTATACGCTATACACTACGCACTACACTCTACACACTACACTTTACTAATGCACACTATGCACTACTCATTATGAACTACGCACTAGACGACACTTCTACCACTCAAATTTCGCTTCTTGAAAACAACTACGCACAACTGTGCTTGACTTGAGTCTTTTTTATCTAAGACTCGCTCTCCACGAAGTGTATTTCAGTCTAGACTGCTACTTAGATTTTGGGGACCACAGCAGCACTGCTACTTAAAGGATCAGCATACACAGTATACATGTGCAAGATCATGTATATACTTCTAAAAATACTCATGGGATTACATGTAATATTGTTGCTATTCCAGAAGCGGCGGCGGCGACGTCGGCGGCGGAGGGCGCGAAGCGGTGCGAGAGGTAGAGGCACGCACACGATACGATAAGATAATATTTTTGTAAATCTCAAGATTCACGTGTAATATATAATGGTGAATGAATGTGAACCGTAAGCTGCGAGGCGAGTCGCGCGCGAGGCGTTGTATATTTCAGTTTGATATTTTCAACTTCACGGTTTTTCTGCAAGTACAAATTGTTTTTATTTCTTCCTCTGTACATATTGTATATAGATAAATGTAAGTCCTAGTGGAGCCGTGCGGTACGTATGTATGTATGTATGTATAACGGTATGTGAAAAGATTTTTTATATATGTACAATGTTTATGTATGTAATCGATATGTTTATTTATTTACGGCGCGTCCAAGGGTACGTTGGCTAAGATTTTGTACGCATAATGTATAAGTAAATTATAGTTGTTTTTATTGTTTTACTTTTTTTAGGGTATACATTGGGTCTTAAGACTTTTCCTAGGTGTCTAGGCGTAGTGTTAGGGAGTAATTAGAAATCGATATGAATTCGCATTAGCCATTGTTAGAGGTTACATTTTGTGTCATAATTATAGGTGCGCGCGTCTGCTTCTGTCGATCGTACTGAACACCATCACAATTTGTCGATACACGATTCAGTTTCAAGGTTTCTTGACAATTTTTTAAATTATTATTTCCATAGTAAATTATATCAATTACTAATCGAGTGTTTCGTATGCACGTGTAAGAGAACGTGCGATGAGTTTGATATTTTTTTATTGATTGAACTTCAATAGCATTGTAAGTCAATTTAAAACAAAGTATTAACATTTCTTTTAATACAATTCGATTTGCAACGTTATGGGTTTTCGGGAAATCTTGAAACAACATTTTTGTTGAAATTCATATTTGACGTATTGAATAGGTTTTTTTGGTTTCTTGTAATTAACATTTCAACGACTACGAAGCAATTTTTGTATGAATCGCTATGGCTGCTATCTAATTTTGGGATACTTATAATATGGATACAGTTATACCCCAGTGATTAACATATCTCTAACATTTGTAAGTGTAATCGAATATTATTGATAAGAAAAAAAAATTTAATGTTGGCAACTCTGATTTCTCAAACTGAAATTAGATAGAAGCCATAGACAAAACAAACAACGAATAAATGTTGTGAGTAGAGTTGGGGCTAGCGTCTCCCGCTCCCAGTGAAATGCGATCTAGTGTTGTGACAAACAAACATACTGGGCCTAATATATCTCGGTGTTATCTGTGCGTTACTGTCACAATCTTCATCTAGTCTTGTCGGTACCTTTATCACATTGAATACATTTTATCATCCCCACACATTTTTTATTGCCATAAACAAACCAGTTTAAAAAACAGCTCTATTATCTCTTAATTCTTGCATAGATTATAAAAAAAGATGAATCCAGTATGCTATAGTATAAAGTTAATATAAAATACAGAGTAGTCTACTGCTTTCATAAGTTTTAGTTCTGTCGGTGCCGGGTCTAGAGGCATTTCGTTAGTTTATCTATATATTGTATTGCTATATCGTTTATATAAAAGTTTGTGATAAAATAGACCAAGTGGTCGGAACGATAGCCCAGTGCGCGATATCCTTCAAAATTGCTCAAATAATTTGGAAGTGAATTACGAGGCATAATTATTTTCGCGTTGACACTTGACGCTTCCCGCCCTTAACACGTGTCGGATTTACCGCCTATTAATTTATTTTTAAGTGGGCACAGCCATAAAAGAATCTTGTGTTCATTTCGTTACTTAATATATTTTGTAATACAATCAGCTTGGAATCACATAGTGATCGTCTATCCATTGGAGAACTTATTTTTTGCACTCATTACGTGGTCACTCGTTTTGCACAAACCCTGTAAATATGTACGACTTCAGTAATATTATGTTTGGCATTTATCATATTTTGTTGTAAACGGATATTGGAATGTGTGGCGACAGCGATGACTACTTAGAGAACATCATTCTAAGCATAATCGAACCTAGGTTTTAGTCAATATGTTGCAATAATCGCCTAAAGGCTTACGTGTAGTGAAAAATATAGACGGAAAATGTTTTAGGTATTTTACTATGTAATTCACGATTTATATATTTTTTGTACAGAAAGCTATTTTAGCGGAGTTTGATGTGAAATGAGGCGTGAAGCTTCCGAGGTCGTCTAAACAAATTGTATATATTTAAACTGGTTGTCAAATACATATATTGTAAATATTGCGTCGCTTCTTCTCTTCAAGTTAAAGTGCATTTTGACGCCGTCAGCTCTCACGTTGCCATATTTGGTATTAAATAACATTAAGCGTTGTTTACTGGAAATATGTTTCTTATTTTGGTACTTTATGATTTATTGTAAAGTTCGTAAACGCTGTTACAATTCCGACTGCGATTGTACCATTTATTTATATTGTATTCGTTTTCGTAAAAGTTTAAAGTACCGTAAGATGTTTTAGACGCTGTGTGTGTTATTGGTTGCTTTAATTTTTAACTTTATATGCACTTTAACGTCTCGTAGACTCTTAGATGAAATCTTTGTGATATATTTTTTTTAATATAATTCAGTAGTAAACTGTCTGTATGTGTAAATAATAAAATAAGTAATGTTTAAGCAAAAAGCTACATATATTTTGTTAACAATTAATAAAATCACTTGATTATATTTGCCTATTGTCAATTTTGAGGTAAGTTTTCCTCCCACTTAGCGAGATGTCCCTTGTCGATTAATTTAAGACACTATAACGATGGAATATTTTGCAATTATATAATTTTTAAACTCATAAGTGGATCATAAAATAGAGCTGTATATTATCCAGATGTTAAATATTTGATTATTTCTTTCTTAATGTTTGAAGTAAGCATGTAAAATTTAAAATAATAATATAGAATAAAAGATGTTATGATAATTAATTACATAAAATCTTCGTTTGAATCTACTGCCTTTCCTTTATTCCTTCCTATTTAACATTTTGAACTGAAAATGAAACAATTTATATATTATAGTCCATGACTGCTGTGTTCGCTTAACTTAGAGAAATTCCGATACTCACTTTTCGTGGTTAATATCGAAAGTATGGTATATTATACTCATAAAAAGTATTATTTATTTTTAATGGTGTGTTACATAAGTTTTATGATACTAGAATGAGAGATAATTAAATATTCAGAGAGTTGCCTCCCATATTTATTGTGAGATGTGCGTTTTACTCATTTATAAACCTAAACTAAATAAAATACCTGACATTTTATTATAAAAAAAAAAATGGACGGTAAGAAGCAAAGGATCTTGCAAGCTAATCAAAATAGGAACTTGATGATTTTACCTTTATATTTTACTAGCTGGCCTGTGCCCACTTGTTGGGCATAATGTTAATTATCCTTTTCGGATTTTTATATAGCCTATGACACTCAGCAATAATGTGGCTTTCTATTGGTGAAATAATTTTTAAAAAATTGGTTCAGTAAATCACGAGATTACCCTTTACAATTTAACAAACACACAAACTTCTTCTTTATAATATTAGTATAGATAGACATCCGATATATCACCATCTAAATCGTTAGCGCTCTTGATAAGAAATAAATTAAATTTATTATTGAATCGTTCACGTGCAACTTTTTGTATGAGGCAATTAATTCCATTCAATAAAGAAACATAATGACTTGCGGATTATTGAATTTCTTTTGATGTAAGTATTAACATACCTAGGTCATTATAATAATCAGATAGTGTAAAACCAATTTATGGTGTTAGGAAAAAGAAATAAAAGGCAGCAGGGTTTCAGTTTTACAATCAAATATAATTCTTTATCAAATATAGAACTTTTAAATCACTGGATACATTTGATGAAGAATTAGCATATAACCTAACCAGAATTCGACAAGCCTTAAATGAATGCTTATACGAACTTTGAAATAAATTAAAATTCAGTCAAATTGTCATACCTCGATTACAACCGAAGACAGGTTATCATATATTTCAATAGATTTTTAACAACAAAAACGTACATAAATATTGAATATGTTATACAACAGTCCACACTCAATATGGCAATAAGGATAGAACAATAATAATTAGTTTCGTCTTTTACAAAACAAAACCTTTAAGGCTTGCACTTAATTTTAATCATCGTTTCCAATCGTTAAGGACCCCATTACATTTAGGGTTTTGAAATCCTAATTTTAACAATATAAAAATAACCTTAAAGAATCTCGAAACTTTCTCATACAAAATGGTTCTTTAAACAGCTGTTAAGATATTTTGTCCTAAGTAGTAGTATTCTGGACAAAATATGTGGATTAGGAATAACTAGCAGTACTATATTAATTATTATATACATATTCTTATGAAAATGACTCGCACCTGTAATAAAATATCTCTATGTATTATAATTCTTAGTAAAAATAATGTAAAACTTCAAAACCCGTAAATGAATACAGTATTTAATATTGAATATTGCCATTAACAATAAAACACTTCTTATACTTCTTTACAATCTTAAGTTTAATAAACTTCTTTGTTATCACAGCCGGAACTAAGAACACCGAACGTCGCCCCGCCAAGTCTTAAACAGTCTTTTCGCCAAACTTCCACCACATAGTACATTAAAATATATATTACTTTAAGTAAATACGTACGTATATATGCTTATATTTATCTCTTATAATAGTTTGTCAGTTCAATATACACTTTATTATACGTCTTAAGATAAAATCTGTTCTAAAATTGCTTATAGCCACAAACAAAGAAAATTAAGAAACATTAGATTTTATGAAAAATTCATAAACAACGATTACTGTCATAACGATGATTATGGAATAGAATTAGCAGCCAATTCTGACTAAAATAAACACATAATATATAATATTTTTATATTTATACTCTATATTTTATATGTTAACCCTTGATATATTTTCAAAATTATAAAAATATAGTTTATCTATCTATGTACTTTTAAAAATATTTTATATAACAACTAACTAATAACTAGATTTAAAATCGTCTTTTAACATTTCAATTGGCCGCTTTCCCAGTTTGTTGCAGACTTCTTGAAAGTTCCAAATTCTAATTTGGAAAAAGTAACACCGCATCATAATGTTTGTGTTTCGCGCCAATTCGCGCGACTTTTTTTTAAACGTCATAGGTTAAGACGCAAGTTTTTTTTAAATTTATATTGGCCTCCAGTCGCGGTCGTTTGGTTCCCTCTTCACGTGGTAGTTGAGACACGGCTGAAAGTTGACGTGTATGGTGACGGGGTGAAGGGGCGCTGAGAGGTGAGCAGTGCGCGTGTCCAATATGTCGTAGTGTCCAATTTGCCTCGATAAGCATGCGTAATCCACGCTGAGAGGAACATAATATTTGCCTGAAATCATAAAAATTTATTGGTTCAAAATTCAAATAACAATCAAAATATTTTCAGATTGCCCTTATGATAAGAAACGGATATCTTACAAATTTGTACTCCCAACCTACAATATATTCATTCATATGTAGTTACATTTACTTAAAAAAAAATCTCAAACTCATTTAAAATTATTTCACGCAATTGATGTTCAAATTGTTTCTGTAGGTTACACACTTTAGAAATGTTTTTGAAAATTACTTTCATTTGTTTTGAACTTTAAGTACCAGAATAGATATTAAAAATTAAAATATCATACCTAGAGCATTAAGAGCGAAGACCGGCACGAACTGCGCGGGCGGCGGAGGTTTGTCGTACTGGTGGTGGTGCGGCGACTCACTCGACGTGTCCTGAAGAAATTACCACGCTTATCCATAATATCCTTACATAGTAGTTTTTTTTAATGTAATTATACTTCGTATTACATTTCTGAAAATACTTTAAATACCGAAGTTTCTTTTACGTAGAGGATTTAAATTGGAACAAGGACTAAATTGAATTAGAGTCATTCCACATGACGTTGTTCTTTCAGTCATGGTGGTACACGTTACTTGTGTTACGGAGATGGGGTGGTAATAGCACGTTACCCGTGGGCAGGTGGGGTGGTAATAACACGTTACCCGTGGGCAGGTGGGGTGGTAATAACACGTTACCCGTGGGCAGGTGGGGTGGTAACACGTTACCTGTGGGGAGGTGTCCCGCGCGTCCTCGGTGGAGCCCGAGGCGGAGGTGGAGGTGGAGGTGGAGGGCGCCGGCTTGGCGGCGCGCCGCCGCTTGTGCGAGTACAGCTTGCCGTGCGCGTGCGCCGGCCGCGCCGGTGCCAGCGCCGCCACCGGCTACCAGATATTATTTATTTATTTATCACAGATACCACCATTATTACGACCACTAGTCATATATTCCAGATTATTACGAACTCATAAATTTATTACTTGAATTTATCAAATCACATTCCATATTATATTTGAACGATAATCTTAACTAAATATGTATATGTAATGACAATGCATTTTTCAATCTTTACTTCTCTTAATTGTTTATATTTATCTAGCTGTTATTACTGCGCAACAAACAACATACTTAATGTATTATTGACACTGAAATATACTTTGTATAGTTTTTGACATAATTGATCCTATAATATATGTAGTATGTTTAAAAGTATTATACAGTAAACCTACAATAGAAAATGAATCCTCCTTCTTGATAATATTATTTTACATAATATAACTAGTCTATTAAGTTTCACCTCATTATCTTGCGACCTCGAGAACCGCCTTTCTATAGAGTTCTTGAACTTGTAGGAATGCAGGAAATCCTCGCTGTGTTCTGGCTTGCGGATCTTTCGTAGGGTCGGTTCTCTCTTTAATCTCCCGTCAATGGGCTCCGGTTCAGCTGTCACTTCACCGTTAACTAATGCCACTGGCCCTACTATTACTGGAATAAAAACAATATGAAGGTTATTGCAACGAAGTTCCTTGGCGAAAGGTCGCTAGACGGAAATTAAGAAGTTGTAACGACACTTATTGCTATAGTTGTAAGCCGTGCGGCGAAAGCGTGTTTCTCAGTCTATCTCTCCTTCTCTCTCTCTCTCTTTCATAGCAAGCAAGCCATCTGTTTTGTTTCGTCTTTCTATTTTTAAAATAAAATAAAATGTCAGAACAATTCCTTCATTAATTAATCGAAAGGAACTTCGTGCCCTCGACACGTCTTTATTTATTTATTTTTTTTAGAACAATAGATATAACAAAAAAGTGTATTTTTTATGACAAAACATATAAATCATTAAGTTCGTGTAGTAGTCTACCTAAGTCCTCGAAACAGTAACCCTAGATCCACCAATATATTATAGACAACTAGTTACCTCTATCACAGTCCATGGGGTAGGCGGGCTCCGGTCGTTCCGGTTCATACTGGTCTCTGGGGAAGGCGGGCGGCGGCTCGGGCTGCTGGATCACGCCCTTCATCGCGAACCCCTGCGAGCTGCTCGACGAACTCGCCGTCTCTGACGAGGAGCCCGGGTGGGAACGTGGCTTCTCTCGGGGTACGTTCTCTCCTGATGGAACAATACTTGATAGTTTATGCATAGGTACAAAGAATAAGAACTAGAACCGCAATTAAACCACGCAAAGTGCAGCCTTTTCAAAGTAGACAGTTTTATCTACTTAGATCATCAATGTTACGCATAAAATTTCGTATATTTTTCGTAGATTTATAGGGTAATTTTTTTAAAGCAGCAACATTATCGGTGGGCATGTTGCGTGTCATCGACTACATATAAGAACGTGTTTTTTATCTACAGTTTTGGCTTCACTTACGGCGACCGATTAATTATTAAGGGATTATAGGTAAGTCTGCGTTATATGTCGACACGTAAATATATCTAAATGTTGTAAATACAGATTTTTATATCTACACGGTATTACTCGTACAAACGTTCCTTTCATTTGTAACGCGAACTCGCAAAATAAGTTTAATTTTCTAATTTTACTAGTGGACATAATAAAAATAAGACGTCTTTGTTTGTATCATATTTAAATAACGAGAATGATTTATTACTATAGTACATGAAAATAAAAAGTACCTTCTTTATAAGTACCTTTAGTAACAACATCGCAATGTAGCTGCAGATGCGCAGCCAGAGACACGCAGAGCCCGTCGTTAGGCCCGAAGCCCTGCACGTCGACGAGGAACCGAACAGCTTCCCCGAGCGCGTCCTGGTAGCCGGC
The DNA here is from genome assembly GCA_018238005.1 of Eurema mandarina. Lineage (NCBI taxonomy): Eukaryota > Metazoa > Arthropoda > Insecta > Lepidoptera > Pieridae > Eurema > Eurema mandarina. Next base: position 10,927 of record DWAJ01001950.1, on the reverse strand, counting down.
GCGCCAGTCCTCCGCGCCCTGCCTCTCCGCAGCTACAACAACTACGGCTACACCCTCCGGCCCTCTCGGAAACATTAGTCCTTCAGTGTTCGCACTCGTACTTTGTTCGGCGTTTCGTTGTGTATACGCCCTTATTACACATATGCGGTCGTAGAATGTGTGTTTTTTTGCTTTTAAAGGTATGTACTTGCCAAAAGTGTTAACATTTTAAATTGTATGCTACTTTAAAACGTATTCATTACATATAAAACTGGTACAGACACCTTCATAATATATAAATTAACACTAACAATAATTGCTAATATTTGTTCATTGTAAACTACTAAGAATCAGAACACTCAGCTGTTGAGATCACCAATTTCTGTAGTTGACTTTACTCAATTTTATCTTAAGATAGGTGAATACTAAATAATCAAACTATGAAAAAATACCACGCTAATCGTACACTTAAAAGTCGAACTATGCATGTGTATGTGTAACAAGGGGTATAGTCACATCAGAAAAACAAAATCAATAATGAAGAGAGTGCTAACTAGTAAAAATCATTTTAGTTCATTTTACTAACCTTCAATTGTTCAAATCAAACGCATTTATAGTAAAATATGTTTCTATAACAATTTCGTAGCTAAATCAGAAAAATTGAAAGTACCTGAAGACCTATGTTTGCGGAAACTCGACTTATATTTAATAGAAGACTTTATTTTCTATGTTCAGAAATCGCTCTACAAAGACATTTTCATGTATGAGCTTTATTTCTATAAATTGTAGAATTACTATACAGTATATCAACTATCCCATAACCTTAAGCTTTTATTAACAACTTGATTAACAATTTACATTTCATATTACTCCTATTTTTTAACAAACTAATGTTTTGTTGTACTATTATATTTTAAATAATAATAACAGTATTGTTATTTCATCCTATATATTCATAAATCTTTTTTGTTTTCATTCAAGTTAATTAAAAGTCTAGATAATTAATCTTTACCGTTATTTATATCAAGTATCAATAAATCATTATAATAATATTGTCTAATTTCTTAAACTACGCCATTTGACAACTATTAGCCATAGTTAATTTTCCAACAGCGGCGACCAATTTTCTAAGAAACCAATCAACTACTATGTATACACATTAAGGTCAGCTCGTTTGAAAACGAATTTGTTTAATTTGCTAGTCACATGAAAATTATACGCACTAACTAATGCAACTGTATTCGACTCAATTTTAACTATAACCATCTATTTAAAAACGCATTATACGGATTTTTAAACATAATATTAACTGTCACGATAAAAGTTAACAATATGTCTATTTAAATAAACACTTCAACACATTTGCCAAATGGTCTCTTAGCTTTGGTCGCCACGGCCAAAATTATATACGAATATACATAATAAATAATAGGTATAATATAATATCTAAAACGTAATACGTACCATTAACTCGATCCTGAAGGAATTTAAGGTGGCGTATCGCCATTTCTATGATTTCAGTCTTTTCCACCCTGCCCCGGCCTTTTTTTAGGTATTCTGGCGGAATGAGCCGGGACAGATCAGCGAGACAGTTGTTCATTCTGTCCCTGCGTCGCTTCTCGATTATTCGATGCGACATCGGGTCTTGCTGTAATTAAACATTCCTAGCTATAGCAACTGTTTTAAAGTTTTAGTATTGATAGATAGGTTGTTTTATAGAACTCGATGTGTCCCACGGATTCATGTAAAAACTTAATCCTGATTTTATCAGTTATAAAGTGTTTAAAGCTTGCTTTCTAATGGTAAAATAATTTTCTAAATCGGTTCAGTAGATTTCGTCTAATAGTAACAAACTTTTCTTCCCTATATTTTTATATACGACTTCAATACCAAACACATGATGTTAGAGCCATGCCAGGCTTAAAGTTACCGCCCGCAGAAAACTTGTCAAGTAGTCCACCTCATTAGAGACGTCATTGCGCCCTCCTTTATCCTAATCTATACCTACATCTGATTTGTCCCCTTTTCCGAACGAAGCTTCACTAATGTTCATGGGCGAGATTGGTCGCTTAGCTTCAGGCGAACTTTCTGCTCAGTTGCCCACCATCACATAACAACAAATGAATCTTGGGAGGTGTCTGGGGGTCCCCCTGACATGGGATGGAACGAAGTTCCTTTCGATTAATTTAAGCTTTAATTTATTTAAAGTTACATATACTATTTTTTTTATTAAAAACTAATAAAGATTTATATGTGTGTGAGATAGAAATACACGCGCACGCCGTGTATCGTTGGTTTTAATTTTTTCTTTCCCCTTCCCTTTCCTTATTGCAAAAAGGTACTTCGCTCCAAACAAACTACGGTACGATTATATGAAAAGTAAAGAAAATAAAAAGAGTAATAAGTAAAATCGGGCATATTCAGTGAAACTTGCCCTCGAGACCTTCCCCTTCTTCAAGAAGTTGCCGGCGAGGTACTCCCCCTCGTCCTCGGAGCGCGCCGCGAAGTTGAGCTGCTCGCCGCCCGCCCGCCCGAAGCCATCGTTCGAGTTGTAGCTGAAATCATTATTATTAGTCGTTTATTTTTTTTTCTGAGATTTGTAATGTAGATATAAAAATAAAATACAAAAACGTAATAACAAAAAATAAATAGACAATAAAAACCCAACCACCAGAAGGCGACTAGTAGCACAAAAAGATTTCAGTAAGTTATTAATTTACTTAATTTATTTATATGTTTGTTTCTGTAGACAAATAATGTCAGTATATGTATGATAATTTTTTGGTCAAAATTAAAAAATCAGTAATTGCAATAGTGTACATAGATACAATATATGTACCTATTGTAGAAAAAAGAACATTTATAGAACGAAGACTTAAGAACTTAGTCAATGTCTGCAGCAATGCTTAAGAAAACGAAAATATCCCCATTGAGGCGTTAGTACCAACCAAGATAAATTGACGCAATAAAAGGTCCTTTGTTTAAAAAATATGAAACCGTAAACAACTGATCAACTATTCCACGTTTCATATTTGTCCATGTGAGCCATATAAATATTATTTTTGAAGTTTGGCACGTGAGCTGCCAAGCGGCGGTTTTTCAAGGTCTTATACATAATTCCAGTAATACGCTGTATTGATATGAGTGAAAAAAGGACACGACTTTAAAATGACTTCTGTTTTTCGATCACATTCTAACACAAAACATAAAAAATTAATATAGAATCAAAGTTTTGCATTCCTGGACCATAGATAAAATTTCTAGAAATATTTCAGGCTTATTATTGGCCGGCTTGCAAGCAGGGCTTGTACCTACGATGGTGCCTTTAGCCTTGATAAACTGAGATAGACATAAAATTTCCATTGCAACTGCATACACATTGTATATATTTTAATCCTAAGAAAAATATCTCGTTCAATAATGGAGGCGCAGTTCCAAATCCAACCGAATAATCCACTTGATTAAAATTCATAAAGGTGTATCTATCTAAAGGTATATATATAAAGAATATCACGTGTCGTTCAAGACGACGAAGTGCACGTGACACCACGCGACATGTGTTCACGTGGTAAGTGGTACAATGAAAATCAGGTAAATAATGCGTTTATCTTGTGCAATATTTCCATTGCGTGGCGCATCTTTGATGTGTGCACTCACACACTTACACACTAATCGAAATACCTATTTTGGCATAAAGAATTAGTTTTTTTTTTTTTAATTATAATTTGTTGCCGGGCAATAAGCCATTGGCTTGTGGCCAGAACGAATTGTGGAAAGTTACGCAGTTACCAAACTTATGCTTATTCATCAGTTTTTATAGAGGCATTATCTTATCTGCGTTTGTTTACATAAGTATTGCTTTAACGAAAAGAATAACTACTTAATAACAATTTTTGAGAAATTAAATTTACGTCATCATTATCCATATTGAATTCTATATTTAAATACATAGCTGAAAGATTGTTACGTTGCTGAACCCATTTTAATAACTATTTTAACAATAGAAAAGATCATTAATTTTGTTTATGTTACAGGTATATATTATATAAGTATAACTATAACTCAATTATTTACAAAATATAAAACTAGCCAAAAAATTTTTTTTAACGTGACTCCAATGTATCTCTACATTTTTATTTTATTTAAAAGCAATATCTTTTATTTACATCATTATCAAAATGCAATAATTTCTTACCGGCTGTTTATCTAGAACATTCGAGATGAACCAGCATGTCCTTCAAACATGTTACATACGACCTACATTGAACGCAAAAAACAATAATAGAATGGTTTGAAGCAATTGACATCAAAGGTGAAATATTATATTACATATGTTTAACAACAACTGAACATATTTCCTTTTTGGGTTTTTAATAAAGATAAAAACCTTTTAATATTTTTTGTTATGTAAATATCTTTTTACTTGTCGATAGGTTCCATTTTCTTTTTCCAAAAGTACACGTGTTTGCGTTTATTATTATGTATAATGCGTAATGGTTATCCGGAATAACAGACAGTTTTTAAGCCATATTATAAATTACTAAAAATCACTAATTAAAGCCTGTTCATTTTTTATGTATTATTTCAAAGAGCGACCCAGCATTCTTTTGTTACAATCTTAATAACAAAAAACCTGTATATGAGAATCTAAATCTAATAAAACCAATGCCATCCAAAAGTTGTTTTAGAATAAGACTATGTCAGATCAATATAGTACTGAGTCGTTTTATTTCAAGCATTACTTACCTCATTTCCCTACTTACGAGACTTGGACCTAACTTATCACATAAAAACCCAACCTAAAAACATCTTACAGTGACTTAGAACAAACTATAAAACCATCGAATGTTACAAAACATTATCATTGACCTTATCTACAGCCCAAGATAAATACGAGTAAAATATATGGTACCCGTAATCCGCAAGATTTTATCGTTGCTTTCAACCATTAAAGCGACCATAATGAAGTTTCCCCAGTAATGCAGTGGAGCGAAACGCAATGATTTACAAGGGCGGCAATAAAAAGAATTTAAGGGATGGCCGGGGGTGAATCGGTGTCATAAAGAAGAGGAATGGCGCACGGCCTGCTAGCTATTGAGCGATATTGAAATTGTAATGCTTTTATATTTTTGTATTCATTGTTATTGAGTAGATTGTGGGTTTGGAGATGATAGATAGATATTTGAGTGGCTGAACTTCAAAGTAGATAGTTTGGAGCAGAGTGGTTTCTTGGTTGTATAGAAGTCTATGTAGCGTTATCTTCTAGACGAAAAGAATTCCTTAAGAAAGATGAATGCTTGAAGGGAGTTACACACTTTTTACTATTCCTACATATCCTTCTAATCCTAAATATACATAGATCTTCTAAGATTATATAATTATGCAGGAAGAAAAATATCAAACGTACTATACAGGAACTCGCTTAAAAATTTTTCGAACATTGTCATTTTAAATTTTGCAATGTGGACATTAAGCCCTTTAAATACGATTACAGACAGACGGACAGTAAGTTATAGTTAAAACGGTTCAATGGTTATCCATTAGCTACGGAACCCAGAAACAAACCTACTCTACGTACTAAAATTTAAATATATTACTTATTACTCATACGGAAGAAATAATTCACAATCAAAAGGTACTAAAATGGATGTATTTAATGTTAGCGTGTCTTATTCCCATTAGTCAGATGTCAAATCAATGAGCCATTGTCGGGGGTAGCTTTAAATTTGTTGCCGTAACACGAACTTGTACGACCATAAACATTACAATTGCAAACATTGCTGTATCAGTATGACAATATTCAATGAACGGTTTTATTGTACGTACTTTTGCAGCAATGTATGCTAAAAGTTTGTTTATAACGTAGATGTTGAGTTTATTGGTAAATCATCCCCGGTATAGTAATATACCATACACAAAGGACCGCAAGCTGAGTGCTTGATTAATAACCGCCACCTAGTGAGTTATTGAGAACAGCTGGGTGATGAACTTGTATATAAAATTAATATTGTTATAGAAATTTTATATCTTCGACGAATTGGCAAGTAATGTTATGTTCATCTGTAATATCATATAAATTATTAAGCTTGACTTTTTTACATATTAAATCTTCATTTAGTTTGCAATAAGTAACTACTTTGTAAAAGTTTAAAAATACTGTTTATAAATGTTTAAGAAAATATTTAAAGCAAAATAAGTTTTCTATTTTTTTTTCTTATAAATTCTTTGTTATTTGTAAAGTATAAACAAGTAAAAATTAGCATTCGTATACAGAGTCGACTCTAAAAAGTAATTGCCAATGGTTACAAGTCCATAGACTAATGCTTTGAGTACAATAGCTACCTTCTAATTTCGAAATATAATATCTTTCTACATATAATATGTAGTAATATACTTGCACTCAATATAAAGTTTAGTAAGTAATTGGTATACAATAAAACAACCCATTTATTTACAGCACTACAAGCGGTTACGTGGTCAAGCTAACCGCACTTAAAAACTTTTGAGATGGAAAGCTGTGGTCAAATTAGAAAGAATGCTTCGCTGGTTAAAAACATGTTGCGAATTATGTTTTCCTGGTAAGACGTTTTACAGTTTCACTTAGAAATAGTTTTTTGTATAAGAAATTAAATGTAGCAGGAACATATTATAATTTAGGGCTATTTTGTTTTTTTGCTAATTGAATAATATGGATTAATTTTTCTCTACGGCCTTTCAACAACGCCTTTAAAGAAGCAGTGCTTAAAATAACATAGAAACTAAACTAATATAACTTTATTTATTTTTATAAAAACAAGAAATAATTTTCTAATTATTAACCAGTACAAAACATTATTATAATCAGCGTCATCTAGCGTTGAATATCTACACTAATGCTCATTTGTGTACCTCGCATCGTTCTTTATTTTAGTTCTGCATTTACTCAATAGAGGGCAGCAAAATCAGTTACATATTATGAATAAAAATAGTAAAGCTTATTTTTAATATAGTCCGGTTTCACTTTATTTTTAATGGAATAAATACAAATTAAAAAGAACAATTTAAATTATTGTACCTTAAAGTTTTTTTACAACAAAAAAAAAACATGCAAAAGCGACATCTAGTGTACTATATGAAATAAATGATAAACATGTCCTTACTCTGTTGCACTATGTTTAAAGCTACACCAATATACCGATAGATGGTACTGTTGTTATAAAATGTTTTTGTGTTTTTAAGAAATGTAAAATTTTCTTAGGCCCATGAGGTGGGTATTAATATAATACTGCAATTTATTACTAAAGTTAAACAAATATTATCTTTTAGAAGTTTATTATTTATTAGAATTCTATCCTACTATTATTATGTGAAATGTGAAAGTTTGTAAGAATGTATGTATGGATGTAAGTTTGTTATTTATTATTTTACCCAAAAACGGGTCATTTCATACTTTTTAGTTTGAAGTCGGTTTATTTTAGTACAACCGAATGACATAAATAGCCGCGGGAAGCGGCTAGTATAAACCAATTTGAAAACACAAATATGATATCATTCCAATAACCCGTACAATGTCCATTTAAAGATAGTATGTAATAATATTAATATATTCCTTTTGTTGTGGAAATTGCGTCTTTCAGGGTTCGTAGTGGAACAGAAAGTAAATATTAGGTAATTTATTGAAGTCATGTATAATTTTGAAGTTTTGCTATAGTAGACGTTTATGAACGACCATAGGATATTCAATGCGTTCCTAAAGTAAGAAGGAAGGAAATAAGTAAACAACAAAGGAAATTAAAAATTGGATAAAATTATAAGAGATCACTCTTGAGTGAAAATGTCGCCAGTTTACCTAATAATGTTTTCCATTGTAAAGATTTTCTAAAGTGTAATGTGAAAAAAGTGTTAAATAAAATTGAGGTAGGTACTTAGCAACATCAGCGCAAATAATTAAATAATCAATTTATAGGTACATTGAGTAGGTAATAATAATATTTTAAGGCATTATTTTTAAACTAATGTGGAAGGATCAAATACTGTCATAACAATATTTAACTTAATTCTTATCGACTGTAATATTATACTTTTTGCTAGACTAGTAATCCATACCATTATTTTCATTTTAACTTTAATTTTATAAGCATTAAATTACGTTAAAAGTCCAATTTATACAGAACCATGGTTATCTATACAAATATCGCACTTGCTAATTTTTTAACCGCAAGATAAACGTTCAATCTCTTTAAAACACGATAGGATCGTATTTTTAGTAACAAATCTTCAGTTGTTTTTTAAACCTACATCAAGATGGTATTTTAGCAAAAAGTAAACCAATTCGAATTTGCAAAGTAAGATTTTTTTATTATTATATTGCCTTTTATTAAAATACTTATTAATACTGGTCTTCTTTAAAAACATGGTCTTTCTTAAAAAGAAAAACCCTTTCATTTAAAAAAAAATGTTACTATTGTTATATTTTATAGACAGATTTTATAATCACATATATTTAAAAACTACGTTCCCTTTAAGAATATCATAACCTCATTATTATAAACTTAAGGTAATTTATTTTTAATAATTATAATTTATATACTAATTCCAGAATGACCGTGCTAATACAAAAAAGATTGTTGAATCAATCAAAGTCGGAATTAAATGAGATTGAATCGGAATTTGAAAAACCGAAACAATGGGACCCCATTGGCGACTTTTTGAAATGGATCGAGAAACACGCCGAACAAGCTGAGAATTTTTTTGAAAGACTCCCCCATTTTATAAGTACTTTTATTGCTACTCTTGCTGTTTTCACATTCGGATCGACGTTGAGAGGTAATTTTTTTTACATATTAATTCAGTCTTTGAATTTGGTTCCAATTGTATCTCATATATATGTTTCTAATCCATCAGTCAAAGTTTACTAAGTGGGTAGTACTAGTTAAGAATATTGCATACCATTAAGCATTTTAGTTTTAAACATATACATACTTATAGAATAGTAGATTTGATAATGAATAAATTTGACAAGTAAGAATGAGTCTTAAAAGTAATTTAAAACAGCTAGCCGCTTCCCGCGGTCGCCCGCGCTCCCGTGACCAATTACTCTATCGTTATCTTAAAAAGCTAATAATAATATTATATCATCCAGCTTTAACATAACAAGATGTTTACAAATAGGCCCAGTGGACGGTACCTAATAAAAATAAACATATAATTAACATGGCTAGCACCCTGGCGAGTGCAATGTAACAAGTTTCGTGGTTCATTTTCTGCATATAATCCTAGCACCTAGGACTAGCCTAGCACCAGAAATCGGCTCAGCAGAAACATGTATCTATTAAGAGTTATAATTAAATGTTTTTATTGGAGTATTATAATTTGAATTCCAATGTGGAATGCGGCTCTACATGCGGTATCAATGAGAATAGTTTACATTTTTCACGTATCAAAAAAGCAAAGGTTATCGCCAGTCGTTGACTTGTAACTATTTGCCAAAGTTTACATAACTATAGATAATAATATACTTAACATCTATTTAATTTTAACAATTCGTTTTATTATTCTTTACCTTGTTTATTTATTAAGTATGAGCTTAGCCCTAAGTTTCACGTGTATAAGAACGACCGCTTTTTTATATTTAGCTTATGATACACATAAACACTGTGCTATACGTAAAACATGTTTTAATCGGTTTAGTAGATTCAGGTTCTTCTTCATAAACTCACAAACTATATACGCCTCTTCATAAATGTTAAACATTTAAGAAAACAGCTGAAAAATAAGCAAAAGTCTAACCTTATATGCTACGACTTAATTATGTGATAGATTATCATTAAAAATGTAATTCATTTATAGATTTTAAATGTATATATGCCTTTAAGTCACGTCATTATTTTAAGATTGACCTAATGTTGTATGTTATAATATTTCAGGCGAATGGGTAGTCATTCTAGTGGCAGCATTAAAGCAAATATCGGGGCATACGCAGAGCAGCCGAAATGTCACCACTGAGGAGATATACAATATGTTCACGTCTGAAAACTTAAAGATGGAGAATTTCAGCACCATATTCGTGGCTGCTCACTGCGTGTCGTACGGAACCTATTTTACTATCGGTGGGTTTTTACATGTAAGTACTTATATATTTTTTTATATAGTTCTACATAATATATCTACGCTTATGGTAAAGCCAAGTTGTTATGCTCCTCCCAAAGAAGACGTCAAGTAATGTCTTCTTCAGAGATGTCATTGCATTTCATTCGGAACGTAGGAGCAAATGCCCTTTTCCTGCAAATCCTTTTTATGCTATCATTTATTCCCTTCCAAATTTCTTCAGCATATTTTATCCTATTTTAAAACACTCTATTTTGTATATCTAATCCTTACCGAGGTTTCGAATATCGGTGACTTGTAAATTAAAAATTCTGTTAATGAATGACACGCTACAAATTGTTTTGAATAAAATTTAAACGGATAGAGCAAGTGTGACGTAAATTCGCTTAGATATTGAAACACAAAAAACTTGATAACTGAACTATTAGAAGTATGTGCGATAATGAGTTCTATTTAGCTATATATTAATGTAATATTGAGATTTAAATGAAATATTGTCTTACTAGATATTATGAGCAATAATATGCTATTTCTGTACCTGGACAAAACATAAAATACAAGACTATATATTGATTAATAAATTTGACAACAAAACTTTTTTGTTTTGTTTTAAACAATATAACCATAATTCATATTTTTAGGGAATAGGTTGATCTTTACTTTACAAACATTTAATATTCAAGAAATCAGTTCAGAAGTAAACGTGATTTGGCGATTCATTTCTTATATTCTACCCATCTATTGTATAATACAAATTAGTATAGTACAGAAATGTAATAAACAAATTAAACAGAATTCAAATGATCATTCAAAATCTTAATTACATTAAACTAGATAGAAATCGTTCTTCTATAAAGAACGT